>CAMQGK010000638.1:16572500-16645000 GCA_947000775.1 Pterois miles | reverse complement strand
AGATGAATTCCCCCGAGATAAAATACATATTAATTATAGTCATACAATACACATGAACGTGCAGGAGGCATAAGGTCAGTGTGTGCAGCAGAAAGAATTTTTTTATTGAATATTTGATTCCCTATCCAAAAATGTTCCCACAAAGCGACATGGCAGACTGTGGAAACGCTGCAGATGCTTCATATTGTCCTATGCAGACAATAGTTACTATTTTCATCCAAAATCAATGGATGTAAGGGCTAACGCCAAACACTCCACATGTTTGGGTCTTTTTTCTCCCCCACGTATAGATTTGTTGAACTACAAGCCATGATCATTTTAGAGTTAGAAACAGTTATTGTATGATGAACTGGTGGCCACCCTTTATATGAACCTGAGTCAATTAAGATCTGTGAATGAACTACACTACTACGAGTCATGAGATTCGTTTATTATTATCTGAGCTCGGGTCAACAAGATGTGAGACAAAAGTGATTCTAAAATAATGTGCTAGTCTCCATAAAGCACGCCTGTGGATTAAAGGCAAGAGCGAGAAATGTAATTTAGCGCGACGATTTCACTAGTTAGTCGTTCAATCGAATAATAATCCTGATTATGCATTATAGATTACGATATATTATAGAATAAAAGATCTGGTTGACGAAGACTATATGCTGCATGTGTTGTGACCGTTAACCGAGATTTTCACATGCTGAAAAACAAACCTGTTTCGGGAGATTAAGAAAACGCAATGCTGATCTAAATTTCAGAATGTCCGATCTAAACAGACTGGTAGCGTCGCGTTGGGTTGACATATCCCCATATGTCATGTTACTATCTAAGAATGTTAAATATTTTATTTTATGTTTTGGGAGGTCACATGCAGTGCTGCTGAAATCCGGCATCTGGAGAATAGGCTTGGACTATCTTTTTTAAAAAATCAAACCATTCAAGGGAGAAACGCCCCTCAAATAATACAGGTTCGGCCATTTACCATCCTTTTCAAGCTCCTTTCTTTATTCATATTATTAGAATGCCTTTTTGGAGCATACGCAAACAATGCAATGACTGATATTTATCGGAAATTCAATTTCTAATGCTCTGAATGAGTTTTTATTTTGTCATAAATGGTTTTCTGACGATTTACGATGTGGGTTTCTTTTTTTAAATGAAGTTGAAACTATATCACTGCACGTATACTTATTTCTGTCTTTATTTTCCTTTCTGTCTTTTGCTTCTTAGTAAATTGCATTTGTAGAAGAAATGTATCCCCCACTAAAGTGCATTCTGTCCTTTTTGTCCATGCAGGCCGGCTGCTGCTGACGCCTCTTTTCCCAGGATACCCTCTGCAGGCTGAACCAGCAGTGTGAGTCTCCACTGGTGAGTCAGAGGTGCTCCCGTTGACCGTGGAGTTGGTCAGTTTCCCTGCATGGTCCATGTGTGGTCCACCCGGCCTCTCTGTCGTCGCCGTCGGCTGTCACCTGTGGATAAATCAACAGTTGTTCGCCGAATCAGGTTCAAATTTACTGATTATATTTTATTCCTGCTCGTTTATTTGTACGCAGCTAAGCGCTCTGATTGTTTCATGTTTCAGTCTGATGGTTTTATAATCCCCCCGCAACTGCAGACTGGTATCAATGTAGCCAGCTACATAACAGCTGAACAGCTGAAGAGCATGCGCCATTCAAGTTCAAAACACTTTAAAAATCTCATAATGTGAAAAAACCCAACTAAACATATTAATTTAATTGTTTTAATGTTTTGTCTGACCATTTATTAATTAGCTCAACCTAGTTTGTTTTGGTTGTAACTATGACCACTGCTCCGTGTGTGCGCATTATAAACCTCTATGTTTAGTGAAGTTGTATTTTGTGGTGTTTGAATGCATGTATAATAGTGTGCGTATCAAAAGGTCACAGTTGGTACCCGTCTTCTTATAGTCAGACTGCCTGTGTATCTTTTTGGCCTCGGTGTTCTCATTTTGAGATAAAGAATATAGTCAATGGATGCTTTGAGACGCAGGTGGGGTGGCCCATTTTTCCACCATAAAATGAAAACAAAAAGCAGCCTGTACTAAAGCTCTGGGCCTTTATTTCACGTGAAGACCTAAACTACAGGAGGTTTCTTTGCAAGAAACTGAATGCGCCTATTTAGCCTGCTTTACAGCCCATAGGCCTACCTGCCGTGGCGTTAAACTGTACTTTCAGATCCTCCCCACACTTGATTGTTTACTTGTCGTCTAACAAGGTTTTATGGCACACAGGTTGGACTGACTGTCGCATTGTCTCCTTTGCATAAACTACAGCGCTTCTATCGCTCCAGGGTTTACATTAAATAATTCAAAGTCAAATATGTTGTTGTAATATCTGATATAATTGATTGGTTTTAGGATTTGATTGAATCCAAAGGATGTTTTTTTTATTTGTGTGTGTGTGTGTGTGTGTGTTTGTGTGTTTTGTGTGTGCGTGTTATAGTACGAAAACCGCACGACTCGTAGAAGGAATTAAGCTGTTCTTTTGATTTAAAAGCCATGAAAACACACACAATAGCTCTCTATGTTCATAACAGATCTCTTGCACAGTCACCCGTAGACATTTTTTAACCATTCATTCATGTTTACCTTTTGTATCTTTCCTTTTTTTGGCCAACTAGTGTGTGTTTCTATCAGTTGTCAGCTATTTAGAGTTAAATTCAAAGGCATTGACATCTCTCATGGTGCACTATTAGTGCGAAGGTGAAGTTCATTAGACATTTCTTCAATTCAGAATTACAGGCTCACATTATCGACCACTCTTGTAACCTAAAGCCGGCGTAAATGCAAAAGCAATTAAAGGAACTCCATCCGGGGCACAGTGGGCCCTTTGCTCTCTGTAAAGGACCTTCTCCCTCCCCCGAACTTGAAGTCGACCGTACAGACAAAGCTTTGGCTTTGAGAGCTTTTACGCAGCGCCAGGTTGCCGTTTGATGACCAAAAAACGCACAAGCAGGATGGTCTGAGGATCAGCCCGATGACTTCCTTGAATACAAAACACATTTGACTGACAAGTGGCTTTTAATGTTTAGTGCTAGTCTCCCTTTTTGGAAAAAATATTTTCATTTGCTCAGATTAGGAAATGGCTTATTTGTTGGAAGAAGAAATCTTACCTTATTTGTTTACAGACATGATGTGTCTCCATGTTGGTGAAAATCCTCATTTGCTGACTTTGAGCCGGTATAGGTGGCGACTTCCTATCACGCTTGGCCTGTTTTGTGGTGTCTGTCTGGCCGGGGAGTAAAAAAAGCGCAGCAGAATACTATAGCAGCTATAAAAATGCAGGTCTGTCCAGAGCAGGCTTTGCTTTTCTTGGGCATCCTGTGCTCAATTACAGCTTAAAAGCTTCAGCACAAGTCATAGAACTTGTCTGGATTGACTGAGAGGCGGAGCGTGTGGTCGTTGTTTGTGTCTCGGCAGTTTATCCAAATAAAATGGCCTGCAAGCAGGACGGTGGATAGCACAGCCTGCATGTTTTCCCTTGTTTTGATACACTCACAGGGCGTTAGTTGGTGCTTGTTCCGTCTTAGTGTGTGTGATATTTTAAGGTTGTGTTTCACATGTGCCTTCAGGAGCCCTTTGGATCCTTATGTGCACATCGGGCTGTGGGGCCAGGCCAGCCGCGGCGGTCTTAATCCGAGCTCAGGTCTCTCATTCACAGCACATTAGAGTCAGGTTGCAGTCTCTCCAAATCAAGCTCCACGGTGGCCTCAGAGCAGAGAGCCAGGGAATGTGCACTGGGACATGTTTACCAAATCAAATAGAAGAAATTCGCTCGTTTTAAAAAGATACTACTATATTTGTTGTATTAATTTTAGCTTAAGTAGAAAGTATACACTTCAATCTACAATAATTTCCAATTCCTGTATGACAATTTATAGGCTTAAAATATTTAAATTTACAATCAGGATTTAAATGAATTCTTGAAGAAAATGTAGCATGCGCTTTCGATCTGTTAACCATGAAACACAGCTTCAGGCATTTCAAATTCCTGCACAACCTGATCCATTATGTTTGATTTTGTCTATATGTTGATGGGTTTTACGCAAATATATGTGTGATTGCGTCATGGGAATAAATAACAAAAAACTGTGATCTGAGGGAAATCATTAGTCAGCAAAACATAAAAATGCCTGATGAATTTCTGGAATGTGCATTCTTGTTGGACGACGAACATTTGAATACATATTTGCACCAAAACGTGAAGAAATAGCCGTGCGTAAAAATGGAGTTGCTCTTAATTCTTGAGCATTCTTCTCAGTGTGAGCATCTGGTCTTTTCTGAGAATTGGGACGTTTTCTTCTGTTGTTTCTCACAAGTAAATACGAACTATTACAATGATAACAATGTGTCTCTTAATCCAAACATTAGAGTTTAAAATAGTTTGGGTTTACTGGCCAACATTTCATTGTCTGGGTTTACCTTAAATTTGTATTCTGATTTGTATTCTGTTCTCAACATTTTTATTCTGTATTTATTCCGTCAAAATTTCAGTCTGGTCTTTGTTATACTGGTGGTAACACAAAGCTGCAGCCAGTTAAAACATTAGCCGCTACTTTGAACATGACCCTGATAACCAAATGTCCACTGGGCCAAATGCTATGTTGTAAAACCACCAAATGATGATGACTAAGAGGTTTCTAAAAGCAGACTTTAGAGATAAGAGAGTTGTTTCCCTCCTCTAATTCAGGTCCATGCTGTCTATGCACAGTAATGCTGGTTTAGTAATTAATGTTATCGTCAGGTAGGATTTTGGACAAGTTATTCTGCAGAATCGTTTTTATTTTTCGCTCATTTAAAAAAAAAGGAAAAAATAGAAAAGCTAAAATTGCACACATACAGTATACAATATAATTCCATGCAAGATAGTGTAGAAAAGCACAGAACATTTGTGAAATGGACATTGATATTTTGGCTAAAGCTTCGATTGAAATCTGCTTTTTCACAACCACAATTCAATTATAGTTTTGTCTTCCTCTGACTTGCTTGCATGTCAGGGAATTCGTTTTTAGGCCGACATGGCGATAAACCACCAATGCCAAGCTTTAGGACACATAGCAGTCATGTGTCTTACACTCCTACACACGCTCTTTCTCTTTCCTACACATGCACACACACACACGCACACACACATACACAGCCTGAAAATCTGTCAATTTCTGCCGCGTGGTCACGTGACCTCCTCCTCCGTGGAGTGGATGGAGATGGCTCTCCACGTCAGCCTACGTCTCCAAATTTCTGCTAAGCGAACCTGCTTCAAAGAGGCAAGAGGCACGGCGCTTCAGAGCCATGTTCACGGCGGCTATAGAGGAATCAAACCCCAACATAGAGTTATAGCAGAGGGTGAACTACGATGATGGATTTTGACGAAAGGGTCCCCGTCGGATCGAACATGTATTTGCCCAGCTGCACTTATTACGTGTCGGCGGGGGCTGATTTCTCCGGTCTTCCCTCGTTTTTGTCCCAGACCCCGTCCACCCGCCCCATGACATACTCCTACTCCTCTAACCTGCCGCAGGTCCAACCCGTCAGAGAGGTGACGTTCAGGGACTATGCAGCCATTGAAGCGTCCGGTAAATGGCCGCACCGCGGAAACTTGCCCCATGGTTACCCCAGCGCGGAGGACATGGTGCACCGGGACTGCCTTTCGGCTCAAACTGCTGTCGTAGGGGACATGTTCGGTAAAAACAGTCCAGCCGCTGCCGCCGCCGCGTACCACCACCACCACCACCACACGAGCGCAGGCTCCCCTGCCACCAATTTCTACGGGAACGTGGGCAGAAATGGCGTGCTGCCACAAGTCTTCGACCAGTTCTACGAAACGGCGTACGGGAACGCCTCGGAGAGCTCCTCCACAAATGGCTACTCAGGGGATAAAACGGCGACCAAGCAGCCCAGCTCTGCGCCGGAGGACGCGCAGTCGTGCAGGGACACCGAAGAGAAGGAGCCGCGGGATGAGGCGAGCAGCCCGCAGTTATCTTCCGGCAACAATGAGGAGAAATCCAGCAGCAGCAGTACGTATTAAAGTCAGCGCCTTGGTTATGAGAGAAAGTTTGCAATCTTCCGCGCTGCTGTTAAAATTTTTATATGCTGTTTTATAAGCATATAAGGTTTATAGAGGGCCTGTAGACCCCCCACCCCCCAACAAAACTTTGTTATAAACTGCAGGATCACGTGTTTGGAATTGAAATTGGCCGTGAAAGACATGGGGCCGGTGGTTTTTCTTTAACACTCCCGGACCTTTCCAAAAAACACTCAGTTATGAATGTGAATTCTTACACAGACCCGCGTTAATTCCACATTTTATAAACGTGCTTGTTTCACGGTTTCTTAGCGTTAAAAGGTCACTTGCATGTAATGAGGGTTTTGGTTTAAGGTGTAGCACACGAGCTCTTATGTTAAAGCCATTATGGGCTCCCATTTCTACATTCCCCCTTAGTGTTCTATAAAACTAACATTTAATATAAACTGTCTGATGCATCACCGTCTCGTTTTCCTGTTGCTATATTAGTTACTTAATGTTATGCTTGTTGTTTTCATTTGCTAAACAGTCAGCTAAAATATCAAAGCCCAAGTGTTATGTTTAGTGAACCAACACGAATGGTGTGGTAATCTTGCAGTGTAATAGAATATCACTATATGTGACACTTGAAATGTTGTAATAGGAAATATGCTATTAATGTAGAGGAAATCCGCTCATGCGTAATCTGGGCAACATCCAGGCCGTATAAATCTTTTTGTAAACTGGCTAATTTGAAATGTTTATGTATTTCTGTGACCGGTGCACGTTTTTCTTTTTGTGCCCTCCAGATGGACAGAGGACCCGCAAGAAAAGGTGCCCTTATTCCAAATATCAGATCAGAGAACTTGAGAGAGAATTTTTTTTTAGTGTGTACATTAACAAGGAGAAACGCCTGCAACTGTCTCGGATGCTCAACCTCACCGACCGACAAGTGAAGATTTGGTTTCAAAACCGTCGAATGAAGGAGAAGAAACTGAACAGAGATAGATTACAATATTACACGTCCAATCCTCTGCTTTAGGGGTCAACGCGACCCCGTCACTGCTTCCGTAGTCCTCTGCTGTGGGACTGACTGCGTTTACAGACAGACTGACTCTCCTTAGTGTACACTGTGTACCACAATGGCCGACAACAACACTGCTCGATGGTTAATTTCAAGTTCGAGGACAACAGTATCCTGCGATCTGAATTAAACCCACAGAGAGAGAGCATGAATTAAGTCAGTCTGCGGACTCTGAGTTCGCTCTTCAGACTCTTTTTGAGGAAAATGTAGAAACGGATTTTTGTCCTTTTGCGGGGGCCCATGTTAATATTATTGTGACTCACAGACGCCTTTTCTTTATTTTTCTTTAACACGGGCAGAAAGTCACTAATTGACTCACCCAGTGTATTTTCTACTCAAAATAATGTTTAAACTTTCTTTCTGTTTTTAAAATCAGAAAAGTGGTGGATCTATTTAGGATGATGGCGACTATGTGACTTTAATAACTGAATATATATATATATATATATATATATATATATATATATATATATATATATATATATATATATATATATATATATATATATATATATATATATATATATATATATATATATATATATATGTGTGACCAAATGATGAGTCCGAACGGATGAGAATGTAATGTGTTTCTGTTTTGTGTGCTTATTTATTTTGTAGCCACTCGTTTACTATCTCCTTTTAATGCCACGGCTAACCAAGTTTAAGTCCTTTATTACAAGCAGGCTGTTCCGTGTCGAGTCTGGGCTGACCTCAAAACGAGCTTTCCTGTCATAGCCTGCACAATGAGGGCTGGAAGTATTTATATTTTGCGTATCTTTGAACACCCAAATCCATGTTGTCCTTCTCGATTCTTGGAGACTATCAGTGGAGTATTGATGATACAGGCCAAAACCAGACAGATAAGCTCGCCCACTGGATCCGTGTGGAGTTGCACTGAGGTACACGCCCAACATATTCACACAGGTATATACGCTGGGGCCTCTTCGGTCTCATATTGATACACATAACAGAATATTTTTTTCATGACTCGTGATTCTTTGGTACTTGCGGTCTAAAGATTTGAAAAAGTTACATTTTCAAGTATGCTGTCAGGGCAAGGCTGGTCAGGGTCATCGCATTGAATCAATTGCTTGGTATGCCCAAACTATTGTGTATTATACTATATTTCCAAATAATAAAAAACAACTGAAAAGGTCATTGAAAAAAAAATCTGCGTGGTCATTGTTTTGCCCTTATGGTTTTACTTTTTTGGTGAATACAAATACGCACATGTGAAACATTTTACGCACGCGAAATCAACACATCTCACTCTTGCAATAGAATTATAACAAGCTGGTGCTTTGGTATGATGGAAAAAATTAAAAATAGCTGATGTGCAGCAGATTTGAGCGCTCATGCACATTATGAACCTGATAGAAGCGCACACACAGTGCAAATAAAACCTGTTTCTTGCTTCTGTCATTAAACATTAATAAAATAACAAATCAAATAATGAAGCTGTCAATTCTTATTATTTTTTTTAATAATCATATATCTGAATGATGTGATTTGATAGATCAAATATTGCCTAAATATAAACAAAAAAGATGTTACTGTGCTCTCAAATTTGTGCTGCTTTTGCAATTATTTCAAACCATGTCTATTAATATTTTCACCCGTATGATATTTTACAACTTTTGCATTCCAACTGAAGGAAATCTTTCTTATTGAACCACTATGGATAGCTTATAGATCCACCTTTATCAATCCCTATAAGATTCATTGTTGTCAAACATTCAACGTTTCTCCCTGTTGCCTGTATTTTGTTTTCTATTCGTTTCTCTCTCGCTGTAGTTTGTGTGTACAAGCTGTCATTTTGTTGATTGGCTTTGGAAACACTGACTCCCAACAGCAGTCTCCTTTGGCGAGGGTCGCCATATTTGCTGTTGTTATCACTGTGTTTATGGGAGCTAGCCGCAGCGCATTGGCGTTCATATATGACAGTCAAAAGGGCCATAAACGCGAGGGGAGAGCTAGGCTGAAGTTTATGGTTGCCTCTCTCTGCCATAGTCCGGCCTTGCCTCGCGCATCCTTTACAGCGCGCTGGAATTCCGTCCCTAATTACGGGACATCCTCCCCGTTGCCGCAGCAACGCGGCCATAAAAGCTGTCTGGGTCTGGGGCATTTGTACAATTGGAGTGCAGTGCAATAAACCGTCTGAGACCCAAGGTTATTAACTGTGTTACCAAGGAGGCGAGAGCAACGGCAGGGAGAGGACGGATAGGAAGAGCCTTTGCTTGCTCGCCGCGTCGACTTCAGTTGAGAGGCTTTCCCCCCTCGTATGGTTAATCGTCCTCGAATCAGTTTAGTGGACGGCTCCACTCGGGATTAGACTCTCCTCTACCACCGGGTGGCGCTATTGGGACCAATGTCATGTCCGTGGCCGTGGATCTGTTCGTTTCCAAGCTCAGCTCGAATGCAAGCAGGTAAAAGTTGTTGTCGACACCGCCTGGAGCTTGATGATTTAGCTCTGTAGCGGTCGAAACCGTTGGCGTGTCTGCTCTTCTATTGCATGCGATGTCTGCTAGTCTGAGATGGGACCCGTTTTGTGTTTAGTTTCCACATTTCTCTGGTGCTCCCTGTGCCGTGCGGTAGAGAAAGTCTTCCTGGGGGCCCTAATAAGGCAACACATCTGTGCCAAGCCTTCATGCTGCATGTGCTATTCATTTTGCTGAGCTCGAGCTTTTTAATGGTTGAAGTATAGCATGGCTGGCTTGTACCTGGAGAGATCTGCAACCCCGTCCAGTCAAGCCACAAATGTTTTGGATTTGGAGAAAAAGTCAGTCTTAATTATTTTTAAAAAATGGATCCAGTTAGTATCTTAACGATACAACAGTAAGCAGCGGGTGCTGGATACAAAACAAATGATTTCATTCTTCAGATGGTTCGCATGCTAAATGCATGCTCATCTCAAAACACATGCAGCAGCTGGCTTGTTGCTCATTCCTCTTGTTCCTCTTCAAAAGAATCTGCTAACAACATCTGACATCCTTCCAAAACGCATTATTGTCTGTGCGTGCCAAGTGGATGCGAGCTGCCATTAGAAAAGTCGATCTGATTGCGATAGGGCAGCGACCGCGTCTCCTTTTCCTTCCTGTCATAGATACAGAGCTGCACACTGAGGCTATTCGGTGTCAGTTCGAGTGGCGAGTGGCTATTCTGGACCTAAATATGTGTGCACCGAGTCTCTTTCTCTTTTGTCTCTGGTGAAAAATAAATACTTCCGCTGGATGTAATAAAACGCCGCATTATTGTTCATAACTGCACTCAGGACGAACATGATACGACTCAAACGGCCTCCTCGACCACGATTATATGGGCCGGATCAAAGCCAGTGGTCAGAGTGACTGTTTTGAGGATATAATAGCTGGGCAGCTGTGAAAATGAAGATTTAATAGCTACAATTAATAACTGTAATACAACGATATCGATAGGCTCCCATGCCAATACAACACCACGAAGCATGTGCAGGCCAAACCAATTGAATACTGGGCACACATAATTAATTGATGTATTTAGTTTCCTTACTGGCTCATATTTCCCACAAGGAACTGTGGGGAAGAGTACGCAGACTTTGGACCTATTCTTTTTAGTTTGTGTTTAAATTAGTCGGTCAACACTACAGTGAATTAATGTTTTTTTTTGAGGAATTTACTGAACAGGCGCAAATGCTCGGCGCACGGCCTTTGCCTTTGAGCCTACCGCACTGCAGAAAATGATTTCTACAACATGTATGTATTTTTTTTTTTTTTTGCTTTTACATAGATTATTGTGTCATATTCATATACACATAAATAACCTCCAACCAGCTTCTAGTCATTTAAGTAATTTGATATATGTGCGTTTTGAGCAGCAACGATTGACAAATGTCCACCGTCGACGCGCTAAAAAATCTAAGCCAGTGTACATAAATGAGCTGTCAATGACCGAAACCTAAATGGGCTCAATTTATGAATTTCTCCCAAATTTCCTCGCTGCAGTACAACAGGCTGCAAACAAACCCGGGGGGCTAGCGGCCACCTGGGCCTGGTAATGGCAAAGCTGGCCGAGATTAACTTCAACCTGGAGAGAGCAATAGAGTGCACATGTCCAAGGACACTACGAGAAGGAAGGAGAGTTTTATTGTGGCCCTTATTGCCCCAAATTGGACCGACAGGATGACTTGTATGTGTAAGCTTTATGTCTGCTGTGCTGTGGCACATTGTGCTTGTTCCCCGCACAGCGCCGTGATCAATACTTTGGCAGTTTAACAAATTAAATTTTCTATACTGGGCACAGTTTTGTTTTTGTTTTATTTTTAAATGTACTTTTGTTTACCGCACACTCTGAGCCTTTCTTATAACCTCTTTTTTTCTTATAACCTCTAAGCGAGTGTTCACGCAGGTGTAACTCCTTTTATGTTATGCGTAATGATGTTTACAGAAGAAAAAACAATCAGAAATGCAACCAGAATTAATACAAATTAATACAAATATCATTCATTCATTCATTCATTCATCGTCAACCGCTTATCCCGTTAGGGGTCGCGGGATACAAATATCAATTTCAAATAATAATAATTTGAAATATAGTTCATGTTTTACTGTGAAATGTAAAATTCTATTGGCAGTAGTTTTATATATCATGAGGAGAAAACCAGTGCCTAATATGCTCCGATATAGAAATTGTTTTATATATTGTTACAGACGGTTTTTTAAATAATGTTTTAAAGGGACAGAAATTCGTTGAACATTAAGCCAGTTATTTGTTCTATAATGACTTTTTTTCCGTTACTGTAAATTTGTATGGCTTTTATCTGATTACTGGTGACTGACGGACTGGTTTATCGTTGTTTACGCACGACGATAGCTTCTTTCATCCCAGTGAATTTTACATAATCCATTTTTATGTTCAAAATCTTGAATTTAACGTGCTTATGTTTGATGTAATACAGTCATTTCTGTAAAGATGTAAACTTGATATTGCCTACTTGAGAGACTATGCATGTTGAAAAATAAATAAATGAAAATTACAATCAGCTTTATTAGCATGGTATGGGTGCAGGTATGAGTACACATCCAAGAAGTAAGAAACAATGACAACAAAGCTGAATTGGAGTAAACATAAATACACACGTACTGTATATATATATAAACAAACAATGAACAACAATATACAACGTCTATGTCAGACAGCTCCAGTTCGTGTACATAAAGACAGGGCAAAGTGTGTGTTGACATTAGTCTCTGTCTTAAGGCAACAGCAGTCTTTGCTTTAAGTGCAGAAGAGCTCAGACTGTCTGGAGGCGAGAGGATGCACCAAAACGGCTTTTTGCCAAGTCATTTCGCCAAAGGCGAATTCTAAACTCACTTTTTTTTACCTCTAATATCTATATCTATATATCTATATTTATATATCTGAATCTATATATCTGTATATAGATATATATACTCATCTAAATCTGTATTTTGCATTAGTTGTGTTGCATAGTGCATTTGCAACGAAAAAGTTGAATTTTTTGTAGTTTTATTTTACCTTCTACGAGTCTGACTTAAGGTTATATAAATCACACACTGTAAGAACTAGGATGTACATAGCTGAGCTTTGTGGCTACATTTGGTTTGCATATGGAAAAGGAGCAATTAGCGCTTCAGACAACGTTTGTTGAGAAGGAATTTCAAAGCTTGTTTAAAGAATTCATTGATGACATGCTGCTTTGTTTATTAAAAATATGTATATTTAAACTTTGTGTCATGTTGGACCTCGCCCCTTCTATACGGGGTAATGGTGGTGCAATAAGGCGAGGTGAGGGAACACACTTATTGCTCTGCTGCCGTCTTTCTCTGCCTCAGCTCCATGATGGATATCGCTCCGGCTGCTACGTAGCCTCGGAGTGGGAGGGACTGCCCATCTTCCAGCATTTCCATTGGTTTTACACTCCGCACGGTGGAGAGGGGGGTGCCTCTAATCATATCCAGCATGTTTTGCACAAGAAATGTCAGCCAGAAAGGGCTATCTTCTCCCCTCGCCAAAATACACCACAATAATGTCATGTTCGGACAGCCCGTCAGGAAATGCGTTTTTAGTGGATTCTCTGATCAGTGGCCGCACCGAGAGCGGCGGAGGTCACTACGCTGGGAGCGCGGTGTGCGTGCCTCATAGCGCCGCTACAGAAGTGCCTTACGGACTACACAACTATGGATACTTCCCAGGTATGGGTAAGCGCGGCGAGGTGGGTCCCCAAAACATCGTCTCCGCCTCTGGCGCGTACATGTCCAGCATGGAAATGTGGATGGACGCACAGAGGTCATGTCGAATGGACCAAGAGCACCCGGTGGGTCCCCAGGTCGCGCCCTGCTCCTTCCCGCAGAATATTAAGGAAGAGAGCACTTACTGCCTGTATGAGCAGCCGAAGTGCCCCAAAGCCTCCACCGCCGAAGATCTGACATATTCGAGGTTAACAGCAGCCGGACTCAGCTCGACTTCTTGTACAGTTACCGATGGCGGTGGCGGGGGCTCAGTGCCTGTGCCGGGCTACTTCCGCTTGTCTCAGACGCACGCACATTCTCATAAACTTTACAACACCAACGGCCCCCAACCGAACCCTTCCCATTCTCATTTTGGCCTACACCCCATTGCTCCTGCTCGTTTCCACACGCCACCAACTGCTCCAGCCACGGCGCAGGAAGGGAGAAACACCGAGGAGCCCGTGTCCTCGGGAAACGCAGACCTGCAGCCTCACGCTGCACCGGGGACGGAGGAGACACGCGAGTCCTCGGATGCAGAAGCCTCCTCAGCTGACGAGGCAGAAGAGCATGACAAAGAGAGTCCAGCAAAGACCACCAAAGGTAATCACAATTCATCATAGGTGTGGTCCTGCACTGTTGTTTTGTTTGCATGCACCGCAGGTAAACTGGAGCTCTTTATGGCACCTGTGAAGTTCTATTTGACTGGTTAGACTTGCAGTGACAAGTCGAGACACGGATACGAAAACTTTGCATTTGCAGGTTCAGGAGTCTTTAGTCTCCAAGTTTTTGCAGTATGAGTGCATTAAGCTGCATATGTGCATGAATACGCCTCGAAAGATTAGGCGTAAAATTGAAAAAAATAATCAAGGATATGGGCAAAGCTATATTTGTTTTCATTAAACAAACATACGGTGTTACGGATTATTAATAAATTAATTTCAGAGACATGCATACAATGTAATACATTTTAACAACCTATATCATTAGCCAGTATTTTGTTTGAGCGCTGCGTAAAATATACCAGTAAATAGACCTACATGTATTTGTGTAGGCCTTTCTTTTAGATTTTTTTGTGCCAAATGTCCTTGTATTATTCTATTATTTAAACAGTATTTGTTTCATGTAACTACTGGTGTAAAATATTATGTAATATTTTCAACCCATTACTATTCCATTGCTTATAATGATGAGTCAAACAAAGCAGCCAGAATGTAAGACACACACACACACACACACACACACACACACACACACACACACACACACACACACACACACACACACACACACACTACTATAAATGTGTATAACACAACCATAAACACAAACACATTCCTTGATACCCTCTCACTGTTTCTGAAGCACACACACACACACACACACACACACACACACACACACGATGCCGTGCGTAAAACCTTGTATCTACCATTTTCTTCAGGAGACACAAAAAGTGAAAACACGGCCAACTGGCTGACAGCGAAAAGCGGCCGGAAGAAACGCTGTCCGTACACCAAGCATCAGACACTGGAGCTGGAGAAGGAGTTCCTCTTCAACATGTACCTGACCCGAGAGCGCCGCCTAGAGATCAGTAAAAGCGTCCACCTGACGGACAGACAGGTTAAAATCTGGTTCCAGAACCGCAGGATGAAACTGAAGAAAATGACGCGGGAGAACAGGATCCGGGAGCTCACCTCCAACTACGGATTTTCATGATGAACAAGGTGATCACAATGAAATAGAAGATAATTGGTGAAATCAATATCTCCCACCTCCCACCCCTACCACCACCCTTCCTCACCACTCTGTCCGCATAATGACTCATTTCACTGTGGGGGTTTATTTCCAAACACGCTTAAAGTCGATGCATCGTCTTCTGTGAGCTACTGAGAATAAGAAAATGGGAAAAAACTGATGTTATGAGTTCTATTTGATTGTTTGTGTTTTTGTGTTGTCGACCTGTTTCTGTCACTTCTGTCGTATGGTTGGATAGTGTCGTCAGTGGAGTTTAAATCAACGCATTTTTTTCCAAAAGAAAAACACAATATGCCCCGGAAGGTGGCTTAAATGCCCACTCCCCCCCACTGCTGACAAATACTCTTTCTCTAAATTTAGTCAAACAAATATGAATTTATTTTAATTGGAACTGCATGATATAAAGTTACCCTATCTTTTTTAAATGGCAATTTTAAACCACTGGAATATAATGCCCATGTATCACCACCAATGGAAGAATAATTCACCTTTGACCATTAGATGTAGTCTACCATGATATAGGCCTCTTCTATGTACGAGCTAAGTGTATAAGTTGAATCTTTAATCACGTTGAGGACGTTTACACGAAAACGGTGCGCAAAAGTGAAGTAGGAATGTTTTTATTGTATATTTCTGTGTACATATGACATTGTGTTTTTGTGTAATGCTTAATAAATTATCAGCTCGTATTGAGGAGTAGCTGCTTGAATGTTTGTACTGTGGGTTTATATTTGTTCGGTCAAAGGAATATAAAGAGGAAAAAGGCTTTGTTTGAAACCCAAAATCCAAAATAACGTGGGCTCCATCGCTGGAGACTCGCTATTTTTTGCGAACCGGCTAACAAATGTTTCTCGAGGCTAATGTAATGGCCGTCGGAAATAATTAAGATATTAGGCTGTAAGCCGTCTAGCTGCATGCCCAGCCGGCTATTGTAGAGTTTTATGACTGGCTGCTATATGAGGCTTCTCCCTCTCCTCTAAGAGCTGCTTCAGTCGTGGGAGAGCCTTTCAGACGGAGAGGAGGCCCAGCTCTCAGCTACAAATCTCAACTGTACAGATACACTGTGGATAAAACATTACCTCCTGCTTTAGTTTTGGAATACTGTACTTGGATTAACGTGTTGAGGATCGGGTAAGTCCATTTACCATTGTGAATTTGCCCATTTTGCGCCTTGTTGCACCGACTGTGTACAAAACAGTTGTACTTTCTCAATACAGACGTTTTTTGGACTTGATGACGGGACCGACGACCACGGTGCATTAGGAATTGGCTGATTGTGTTTCACTTTGAGGCCCGGATCGACTGTCGAGTGGTTTAGGTAGTTTCATGTTGTTGGGGTCCATTTCTAACTCTGCAACATGAAACTGTCTTAATTGCCCCAGTTCCACACATCGACACCAAAAAGGAAAGCAAGTCAGGGAAATAAGGATCATGAAAATGGTGTTAGAGGTGTTCTGGAAGCATGTTGTAAACCTCCCTGCTTGATTAACCGGGGAGGGGTTGGCTGGCTGTTGTGTGTAGGCTATATTCTGAACCTGTCTCCTGTAATGTTTCTTTTGACTTCTCTGCTTGCATTTCGTCGTTAAAATGAGCCCTGTGCGGGCATGTGTGCTGAATTTAAACGTGATCAAAGCTGAGCTGCAGTATGCGTCGTGGACTTGGGGATTAAGGGTAAAGCCGTGAGTGTTTTCCGTGAGTAGTAGTGACGCAGACACGCCAGACAAGGCCTCGGTTACGACCACTGCAGTGGAGGGGAAGGGGAAGGTGAATGGGGCAACAGCGACCTCCGTGGGCAATGAGACCGGATGCTTCCGCTGCGCAATAGTGGCTCAGACAAAAGGAGGGGAAGGGCTTTATGGCGATATTTAGATCCGCCAGACAGGCTGTTATCTGCAGAGGCAAAAGAAGTGAATAGCCCCTGCGGTAAACTGGGTGAAAAAACACCCTGATTTAGGTTTACAGCCTGAGAGCCACTGGCATAGTGGCGTCTTTTCCTCTGAAGGTGTTTGTCTATTCTAACTTTTAGTGCACAAATAGGCGGACAGCCGCTCCCTTTCCCCCTCGGCTTGTTTGATGTCTGTTGGTCAAATAAAGTGCAACTACCAGAGAGGTGATATCTTGAAACCAGAATGCACATTATGGACTTTTCCATTTTGTTGTTGTTGTTGTTGTTGCTGTGCTCGTCTCCAAAATGTAATAGTGGAGAGTATTCCTGTGTGTTGAATTGCTTGTGGCCTTGCAGGGTGTTGGCAAAGCTCTCCGTTTATTTGATGGTAATAAATAAAACAGCAGCGTAATGTGTGAGAACTCAAGGTTGCTGCTTTGTAGACGAGATCTGCAATGTAGAGTTCGGTTTGTAGGATATTGTGGACGTTACGCACAGAGCTACCACACATTTTGTGAAAATACACATTGAGATTAAGTTATTAATGAATTTCTGTAGCATCCATACATTTCTAGTATATTGCTGATACTGTGACACATCAGTATTTTCAGCTAAATGCGCTTTGTGCCAATTGAAGTTTATAATTTCAACAAATAAAGTTAATATTAATTTGATTTAAATGTTAAGACTTCTATCGGTCAATTTAATAATTCTGTATTGATTAAATTATTGTATCTATCTTTATTTCACAATTTCAGTCTCAACTGCGTCTATTTTAAATGTGCTGTTGTCTCCTGGTGTTCGCCACTACTCGCACCATTTCATTTTAAAAGGAGGAAACCACAAGCACCACATTGCGCGTATTTTTAGCACTATTTAAGTGTAACGCTACACCGAGGCAGTGGCGGCAAGCAGGCATTAGAGTTAATTTGTTGATGGCGGTGATGATGGCAGCGTATAGGCTCATACAAGTGATAACGGCGGTGTAAATAATAAGCGCGTTAAACGGTGGTTTCAGCGAGGGGAAACTGAAATCCGCCTTTAATATTATTTGGAAAATATCTAATAAATATCCGACTATCGTGGGTCAATTCAGTGCATCAGTAACACATATTCATCACATTTATTCAGTTTTATTTACTCATTTTAATTTATGGTTTTCTATATTTTCATTTTACAATTTGTGACCAGTTTGTAACACACCTATTAGCTACTTTATATTTTGTAACATGCAGCTATACGATATCCAGTAAATTACGATGTTTCATCTTTGTTTATATTTATAGGCCAGTAATTTTACAGTGAAATTACAGCCCAACCAATAATAGTTTGGAGCTGCAACTAACAGACAAACTTTGAAATAAAATTGTACTTTTTTTCATTTTGTTATTCTGATTAAACTTTCAAAATAAAATCTTCTCAATATCAAAGAAATAATCATGTTCATTTACTTTATTTTTACACTATAAGAAAAATGCATAGCTCTGCATTAACTCCGTGAAACTGTAAATATACTGTAATGTGGATTATTAGATGTTTGGATGTAGCTCCACCATGTTATATTATATATTCCCTGCGAGGGGACTACAAATGAAAATTGACATTTCTGAAATGTTATCAATACACACTGTCCCTGTCAAATAAATTAAACTAAACTAAAACATGTACAGTGGCGTGAAATAGGCATATCTGTCGAAATCACGAAATGTAGTTATTGTAGAAAATAAGACCATAAAGCATTATGTACATATGTTTAATATTTTTAAATGAACATAAAGCCACAAGCAGCTATCTTGTTTGTTAAAAGGAAAATACCTGTTTTAGTTTCCTAATATTAGGTGTGACCTGCATATCTTTCAGTGCGTTTGTCTGTAAAATATATTGAATATTTGAAATTGAACAAAGGAAAAACACGGACACTAGAAGGTGGCTGATAGAGCCGAAAGGAACAAATTTAAAAACAATATAATTTGTATAGTTGTAATTGGAGATTCAGATGTTGTTTCATCTTTGGGCTACTGAGTTTCTTTAATACTGTGGTGGTTAAAATGTGTTTTGGTGAAAAGCAGTGTTAGGGTGCTTACGTGTCCTATAAAGTGGCTCGTAAAATAAGGCCCCAAAAACATACTGTATCGTTTTGGATAACCAAGAGGGGATTTTAACAGTAGCAGTAGGCTGAGATACTGTAAAATGTTTCTTTTTCATTCATATTTTCAGTATCACAGATAAGAAATCTAACTCACATCCTGATGATTCTTAGCTTTAAAACTAGAGGTTGTTATAGGAGAGCGGGTGAGTATTTAATGACCAAAGGGATTGATTTATCCTTTATTGTTCAGCCTTTATGATCACGTGTGTCCGCTACCCAATGGCATGGCAGCCTTTCTCCCCATTACTAGCCCACTGTAGTTCTCTGTGGGGCCAAGTTGCTACTTGATTTCTCCACATTGTTATTTTGCGAGGCTGGGTTTACTGCGTGTGTATATGTGTGTGTGGTATGTGTGTGCGCGCATTTGATTTTTTGAATGTATCTGCTGTATGACTGCGTACATGTGAACGTATAATTTTTCTGCCATGTCGACATCCGGAACACTGACTAGTTACTACGTCGATTCCCTCATTCTGCCCGAGAGCGAGGAGCTCTCAGTGCCGAGATACCCCTCCGGTCCTGGGCTCCAGCACTCCAGACAGCCCACCTCCATCAGTGACCACAGCGAGCTCGGGACCTGCACTTTCCCGTCCAAACCTCCGGTGTTCGGGCCATCGTGGAGCCATGTCCCCGCTCAGTTCCCAGGCACCGTCTCCTCTGTGTATCATCACCACTATGGGCATCCTCAGGGCCCGGTCGGTGCAGACACAGATGGGCGCTATCAGTCGTGGCTGCTGGAACCTATGTCCGGTTCCCTGCCCATGGCCGGATTACCGACGACCCATCACTACGGAATCAAACCGGAGGGTCTGGGGACGCGAGCTGACGGCGCACTGCCCGGCTCCCATACAGCGCTGCTGCTCTCCGATTACGCCAACGGGACCGTAGCGACGGCATCCCCGGTAGAAAAGGACGTACTCTCCGGCCAGACAGGGGACACGAGCGGGGAAGGTGAAGAGAAACCGGGCCTCGATCCAAGTAAGTGGCTGCAGAGTCCTTCATGTTTATAGTCTACTATTTATACCGCATAAAGCTGTGAGGATTGGGGTGCGTGATGGGGGTGCGCGTCTGAACAGATGCCATTCTGAACGTGCCATTTCCTTATGGGGACTGTTAATGGCCCAGCTCCCATTGCTATATGAGATAACCTTTGTAGCTTTTAAAGTGAACATGAGTTGAGAGAAATCATTTGATCTGGATTTGGATGCGGTTAGACCTGTGTAGCCATTTTCTTCTTTCTTCTTCTCTTCTTTTTTTTGGTCTGAACCACATTATGAGTGATGTTTTGTTTTTGCATTTGGTCACTCGGCACCGGGCCCCTCACACCAATGTCGCACCCCCCACCCCCCTCCTCACTCTTTCCAGATAACCCAGTGTCCAACTGGCTCCACGCGAGTGCCACGAGAAAAAAGCGCTGTCCGTACACGAAGCACCAGATCCTGGAGCTGGAGAAAGAGTTCCTCTTTAACACCTACCTGACCAGGGACCGTAGGTACGAGGTGGCGAGGCTCTTAAACCTCACCGAGAGACAGGTTAAAATCTGGTTCCAGAACCGCAGGATGAAGATGAAGAAGTTTAATAAAGACGGCGCACAGAAAGAGACTGACTGAACCGTAGAAATATACAGTATTTAGGCTGTTAGCGAGCTTTGTGTGTGGGAGCTCTTAACTCTGCTGGACCTTGTTTTTCAACTCATTGTCTTATTGTTCTATATAACAGAGGCTATTAGGCTTATTTGTCTTGTAAAAAAACAGCATGTTGGGCTTCAGTTTGATGCGACTACCTTTATATTGCACAATTTTAACGGTGCCCACTAGTTTTGTATTTGTTCTTTTCTTATTTGAATTAATACCTCGTTAAAGTGTATTAGTTGGCCTGGTCCTTGTGCTTGTTTGTGTATGGATGTTTCTAGCTGTGTGTTTGTAGTTTTATTGTCTATATCAGAGTCACCTGAGCGTATAGTTTGTAAAATGTATTAATTTCTGTTGTTTCTCCCTTACTGCTTAGAACTCTGACTAGTGACCATGAGTTTGAATCTAACATTGGAGCCGTAGAAAACAGACTGATGACCACAGAAACCTCTTGAAAATGCTAAAAAATTAACAACTAAATTAAAAGATATTATAGAAGCTGTATCACACGACACGACTGACTACCTATGTCTTTCAACTACCTACATTAACCTATTTTGTTCCCCTCCGATGGCGGATTATAGTAGATTTGCTTGCATTAGATGCTACGAATTTCAGGGAGTAACATTTTGAAAGTACATCATGTTTGTTAGTGAGAGGAAATTAAATAAAACACTGTAGGCTACTTATTGAATACCTCACGGTCTGCTGACCGTCTGACTTTTGGTTGACAAATGTAATTTGTACTTTATTTATTAAATAAAACAAATTATAGGCCTATGTGCGAATGCATGCGCATTATTATTTCATTCTGGCCTCGCATCGAAATGATTTATATGTTTATTATATAACATTCCGTTAATTATTGCTGCACAGAAGAAGCATATTCTGGTGCTGCTTTGCAAAAATGTGAAGGTTACTGCTGTCAACTGCATCTCGACACGTACACACACACGTACCGTGGAGTTTCTCCAAGAATACATAAAGAAAACACACAAATATATTTGGATAACTGTGCAATTATTAGTAAAAAAAAAAAGTGCAAATTAACTAAAATTGTACATGTTTTTATGCATGTTGTCAAGCATTTCAATTTGCAAACAAACATACACTCACGCACTGACACACACGCCATAGCGCACGCCTATAGGTGAATATCTGTGTGTGTGTGTGTGTTTCTGGATTGGGGACAGAGCTGCGTCTTGGCAGAGGATGTTGTTAGCTGTATACAGCCATAAAAGACAATTACCGCTATAACCTTTTATGGGGTGCAAAGCGCTGCGAGGCGAGAGGACACAAAACAAAAAAAGACATCGAGAGCTTCGACAGCTGAAGCCCAAAATAATGCAGCAGCCGATGTGTTGCTGTTCAGCTCAGATATGACGAAGCCGCTCCGACTAAAGCCCCGTCGTTAGCGCACTGTTGACATAACCAAGAACGGAGATTTTGTGAAAACGTATTATTACAGCACTAGGATTTTGGGATTCAAAACGCAACGTGTCCTTATCCCAGAGGTTTTAGAGACGTCTACTCTTAAATAATGGCCTGTGCGTTTGTAAGGCTGGTTCAAGTCTCTGCATGTTGGTGGAAATATTTGGCACAGGGGCACAGGAAATAAGAGAAACAGCAAATCCAGTGTGATCAAGCTGAAGAGCTGCTAAGTCTGATGGTCAATCAGAGACAAGCACGGCTCTGTCACAGCCACCAGATTATTTAGTTCTTATTAAGGACTGCACATAAACTGGTAGATTATGGTAGTTAGAGGGTAAATCGGACTTTAGTCCAACTGGAGTGCTGTTGTGACGCGTTAGGGGACGCAGATGGACCTAAACTTCAAAGGCTCGGCCAGAGACAGTGCAATAAAACGCCTGGTCTGCTATACTGTCTGGCATTCCAGTTTTAATGGCTTTATGGCAGTCCAGACACAATTAGGTCGTTTCCAGAATGGCACCCATTTGTTTTTTCTTCTCTTTCTGTGGGACTGCGCTCTGGACAAAAGGCCGAGCGGAAATGATCAGCTTTATTGGATTCTCTCCCGGACTGGGACGCGCAGGACTCACGGTCATTTGGCGCGATCCTTTGTTTCTACCTGGGAACCTTCCGCCCTCTGGTCCTTTGCTGGGCCCGTCCTAAAAAGGAAAAGGAGCAATAAAGCCTGCAGCTCGCTTCAAACGCAGTAGTAGGCCTATAGATGATACTTTTTGAAAATACATCTGGACAAGTCTGTTTAAAGACATCAGCGCTTTGCTAATCATCACTGCGACGAAATAGCGTCCCCCCTTTGAGCATCATCTCTCTAATTTCTTTATTGTTAATATCTCGCACTCTATCCCAGATTGCAGCAGAAAAGAGGAAACGCCTGCGCACTGCTGCCTCCCCACCCTGCAGTCCACGCAAGTCACCAGAGGGTGGCGACACTGTTCCACAACATTTGAACACTCCTCCCCAGTGAACCTGCACTGGGAAACAAACTGTAGAAACAATTTTAAGAGTCTGGCAAAATAATTTCACACATTTTTACAGTCTCAGTGCAGAAGCCGCTTGTCCAGCCCGCAGCTCTGCAGGGAAGAATGAAACAGTGTTGATCAGTCAACACATGTGACTGCCGGATTGCTGCTTTCCCCCTCAGACAGTCGCTCTCTGTAGAGTGTTTGTCCTTGTCGGGTGTTTTTATAGACTACAGCTTTATAGACGCACATCATCTGAGACTTAGTTAGCTTGTTTGATAGCAGGGTTATTAAAATAACATCATATTAGCACTTTTCCTCATTGCATTTAATAGTTTAAAATTTTCACTGAAGGGTTTTTGGTTGACGTTTATAAAGCAAACAATCTGCTGTCAAACACTAGTTTTCTATATTCACAAATATAACGAATTTAGGGAACAGTATTATTATTATTGCTGCTATTAAATAGTTGTCCTATTTGTTTTTTTTTTTACAGTGCAGTTCTGACCGTTTGCTTTCTATCTTTTATGTTTTTATTGTAGGCATGCTTTAATCAGTTATTCATGGACCATTTAGGTACCACAATGCAAGTAAAATATTTCGAAGATGAATTATTCTAAATACATTTACAAGAACAATTATTGCCATTCGCTAATGCATATTTCTGCCAAATGTTCACTTCAAAAATCCAGTGTTTGGACACAGTAATTCATACCAATTTCAAAATTACTGGGAAATACACTGTATAGTTTTAGACGTTGTGGATTATTTGTTATTTGATATGGTTACAAAAGTTCTATATTATAAAATATTGTAATATATTAAATTGAATAGATACAATTTATAACACAAGATTGTATGGAATGATTTTAAAAGCAAGACAACCCCCCCCCCCCCTCGACATTAGTCGAAATAATTATTTTCTAGTTATATATATAGAGAAATAGGCAATTAGTTACTGTGTATTAGTGTAGTTTATGATTCGGTAGCTGTATCTTATTATTATTTAAAAGTAGATTAGAGGTATTCGGCGATATATCAAATAAAATAAGTGAAGTAGTATAAGATTCATTAAATAAATGGTTTGCAATGCTAGATGTGATATTAAACAATGACCTTATATAACCTCTAGATCACTAGGATTGTGAGAATTTCTCTCGTGTGTGTTTTACATGTGTGTATGCAATTATGTGTGTGAAGTGTTAATCCCACTCTGCAGTCCTGCGCCATAATGAAATCCATACCTGCCTGCTGATTGGATGAGAGCGGCCAGGCCGGAGTCACGTGGGTGAGTTCTTTGGTCCAGAGTAAAAATGGGGTTTGGTGTAAATCTAGGGTGTATTGCTGTCATATATCAAGCTACCTCGTAAAAACGACACTGAGGATTCTGAGCCAACAAATCAGAGAGAAAAAAAAATATGAGTTCTTATTATGTGGATGGTCTTCTTAGTAAATATACGGCGGGTAGTTCTCTCTTCCCAAACGTGGAGCGGGCGTCTTGCAGTATTGGACCCAGTGGAGAGGACTATGCCTCGGCTCGGACTGCTGCGGCCATCGCTTTCGCGCCATCTCTGTCCGGAGTTTACAGCGTCAATAATGCTGTGTACCAGAGCCGCCCCATGTTTACCTCGGGATATGGCCAGGGGCAGGACGCGCACTCATTGCACTGCAGCCTGTTTGACCAGAGCCGCCTGTTCACCGACAGCTGCTGCCATCCGGAGCCGGGACCCCTCACCTCGCTACCGGACAAACAATACCGGATGTACCCCTGGATGAGAGCAGCAGGTATGATACAGTCTCTTATGTGCTATTCCAAAGCAATGCAGGTCAAAGCTTTTACAAAACACTGGGATACTTACGTTGGCCGTTAGTGGTTCAATTAATTTCGTGAAACCATTGGTGTAGCATGGAAAGAATCGTAAAACTTTTATTGCGCAACTAATGAGTTCTGCAGCCATAAATTCATTTGGGCAGCGCTTCTGTGTGTTCAGTACGCAGAGACCTTGCCGCTGGGGGTTTTCTCTGCACTCCTATTACTCTTATAGCCTCTTCTCCCCTTTGTGGTTGTAAAAAACAGACCGGCCTGTTGTGTAAATCAGTTCTCTTGCACTCTGTGGCTCCCTTCTAATTGGGTCTGCACTGCAGAGGCTGTGGCATTTTCTGAAACTCGTTCGTACACATTGCTGGATCAATATGCACCAGTATTGTCGGCCACATAAAGAAGTCAAGTGGATTTAGAATGCAAGCCATATGAGACACTGGCATTAGATATCATTTTGAGGGAGAAGGTGTTGGCTGGGGCTGTAATCTAATTACTTATGGCTCCTTCGGCGCGCAGAGCATCGCTGGCTTTTAATTGGAAAGGCATGCAGAGTATCAAAGGAGGCATGGGCCAAACATCCCAGCAGGACTGCTTTAAATAGACGCAGAGAACTTACGAAAAAAAATCTTTCCTCTATTGATTTGAGTGTGTGTGTAGAGGTAATGTAAAAATATGACCCACAATCAATTGTGCCATCACAAATAAATTAAGTCTCAAAATGATTCCACCAAAAGTTTTTATTGTCAGCATCAATTTCAACACCACGGTAATTTTTAGTATATGCTATGTCACATTTCATTTTATACATGAAGAAAAAAATGCGTTTTTTTTATTGCAAGTAGAGCATCTGATCTTCCACAGATCCAAATCGAAAGCGGGGGCGGCAGACCTACTCCCGGTACCAGACCCTGGAGCTGGAGAAGGAGTTCCACTTCAACCGGTACCTGACCCGCAGGAGGAGGATCGAGATCGCCCACGCCCTCTGCCTCACAGAGAGGCAGATCAAAATCTGGTTTCAGAACCGCAGGATGAAGTGGAAGAAAGATCACAAGGAGGAACCGCCGGTGTCTGCACCCGCGGGAAAGGACGGTGGTATCCAGGCGGTGTCAGAGGCCGCAGAGCCCGAAGCTGGAGACGCCCGGGGCGCCGCTTTGGACTCACAAACGGCTGCAAAGTAAAGAAAGACACGGACAGTATTAAAAGAAAGCTGTTTATTACGGATAAGGATATATCTCAGATGATTCTCACACATCATTCATGCACTAGACGCTTCGTAGCCGGATTAATTGATTGACATCTGAAGAATTATGTAATAATTTTTTAACAGTGTAGGTGTGGAGTTCATATTCAAACCCAAAATACACAGAAAGGCACCGCATGAGAGAACAATATTAACTAGGACTACCTATCCAAACTCTATTTTTATATGTAATTTAACCCGATTGTACTACTGAATCAACATTCCTTGACGAAAAACTACCTAATATTTGCCTGCTATTATTAAAACACTGACACAAGGAGTTCAACTCAAATTGAATAGATTTATTCTACCTATTCGAGTAATTCTTCTCCACAGACGGTTGTATTTTTAAAGGGAACAAATACACAGTTTTTGCGCAATATGTGCCTTAGGCTAATTAAAAGTGGATATTTTGTTAGTTAAATGCCCCCTACTGTGATCCAGCTGCTTCTGTAGATTTCAGTACATGTGTCGCTGTTTTATTTTTAATAGAACTGCTTCTCAATTCTTAATATGTCTGTTTTCGATGTTTATTTACCCCTCTATACATCCCCGGATTAACACACATTAGTTTAGTTTCGGGTGTAACCTACCTCAGATTCCCAGAAAGTCAGCTTGCTTATTAAACAATAATATCTTAACGTAAATGTGTCGAAGTCTTAGCCGTGTATTGTAAAATGTTCCTGTTTATTTCATTAGAAATATTTTTCAGTCTCAAATTCTCATGTGTTTGTGAACGCCAGCAATAAACGCATGCACTTTTATTTTATTTTTTAAAACAGCATTACATTTTTTTAGCTTTAGTTTATGTCAGTGTAAAATGAGTAGGCTATTAGATCTATATCTAAACTGTGCAAATACTGTGACATATATTTAGGTTCAGAGCCCAGGTTTTCAATGTGAATTATAAGTAACGTGAGAAAATAAATAACCTCTGGGAATGTCTTATTAAATGTAAATGAAAATATAATAATTGAATAAAATAGCTTTTACTTGTCTATTTGTTTGCATGCAATATCTGCCGTCAATATTTGCGAATTTAATATTGTCTAACCACAACAATCATGATCATAATAACACGCGTTTGTCTCAGTCACCAGTAAGTGCCGTCCAATATTAGGTTGCATGTAATGAACCATGTTGCAGTCCACTATGAGTGTTAGGTAAACACTTAAGTTGGGGAATGTGAACTATGAGGATGCGAGATGGGGCAGGCTGCAGATGAAGGGAAATTACTGTTGAACTCTGCATTCCCTCTGTCCTCGGTAAGATGGCGCCTGACGGTGACCTGCCCCCTCCCCCCCCCCTCCCCTTCCAGTCTCTCCCTCCAGCGCTGGGTCATAAATCCGTTGTTGTTTATGAAAATTTACAACATAGCAATACAACTTTACGACCCGGCTCGTCTTCCTATTGGTCGCATCTTTGTCACGTGGTAGGGAGCCGTGAACATGAACTTTTTTTTTATATAAAATTTCCAATAGCAGAATAGAGCAGCCTTTCATTTAACGGTCTCGGGCTTCTACGCGGCTGTTTTCACCAGAGACCTTATACATTTTTACACCTCTGGAGTTTCCTCTCAGCCAGGCGGAGGCTCGACGCGCAGGAGCTTGTCTTTGGGACATGACAGGATCGTTTGGGTGCCCTGCTGTCGGTGTCCTGACACGTTTGGGCAAGATGAGTGGAAGGAGCCCCGGTGCGTCACTGACCACCGGGAAGCCCCAGCTTTCGTCCGGGGACTCAGCTGGATACTTCCCTCCGTCACTGCCCGTCTGCACCTGCCAACATCCTCCCTTCACCTCCCCTGTTTACAAGCAGAAACCTTCACAAGGTAAGACAACTGAAACGTGTCAACGTGTTTGTTCTTTTATCAATGTGCAACAACTTAAGCAAATAATGGTCAGTTCTGTATTTAAATGTTGTACCTCATTTGTTTGTTTAAATATTCAAAGATTTAAATCATGTAGAAGAACTGTTTTCATGTTACATTATTTGAATGACAGATGCTACGTGGTTAATCCGATCAATCTGAATCAGATACAACACTTGTGCCGCTTTAATCTTGCTGCTGGATTTTGCATGCTGCTAGTGCTGTGTTTGTTTGTTGTTGGATTTGAATGGGAAATTGGCTTTCGGCTGCAACATTCATTGGATGGATGATGGCCAAAGGATGTGCTCTTTGACGCCCTCCTGTGGACACACTGGGGGCGTTGTTGGTTGCAGCCCTGTCTTGGTTTTTTTGCCGCAAATGTCCTGCGTTGTAGGCTGGACAGACAAGTCGACCTATTTCTGTGTCCATGCATAATGCTTTGACGTTTTGTTAGCCATACGCTGTTGTGCATGCAGGGCAGGCCCTGGCCTCTCTACGCTGAAAGCATATATATGATTTTTTTTTTCTAATGAGCAAAACACGATAATTTTGCTGCTTGAATGACGTTAAATTGACACACAGTGATGTCCATGCAATTTGGAAAAGTAAAGTATTTCTGTTCGACAACATAATTTTGCGCTCTGCCTTTACGTCGATGTTGTTCCTGATGTTCCTTGACGTGCACTTATGTTGAGACACTGCCGTGATTTGTCTGGTTCAATAAATTGTTTGTCGATCGAGCAACCAAGTTCTTAAGATTTAAATACAAAGGGCCGATTTTCTCAATTGCGCAAAAGTGCTAACGCTCATTTCCCGTATTCCATATCTGCGTATGATGACATTTGTTCTGTTCTGGGTTTTCTTTGCAAAAATAGTAGTTTCACATTAGTGAGTCGCTTTTTGCACGTGCTTTGACTGCTGCTTCTCCCAATATCCAATTGTTCCTGTTGCTGAAGAGGTGCTATTGAGGTGCTATAAGAGGTGCTATATGTCCACAAATGCTCTGCTTATTCCATTAAAAATCCTGAATGTGTGTTTTAGTAGTGCTACAGCCGTGCGTAATGATGTTCAGGCAGAAAATGAAGTAAAACATTAAGAGATTGTATTTGTATACTCTTCGACTCCCGGGTGTTGGTGTGTGAGGGCGCCTGTAGAGTGCACTGCCCGCCTGTTTTTCCTGCAGCAGTGGCCCCCGGCTTGTTCCCAGCCCGACATGTTTGACACCAGTGCGCACTCACTTCTTTCATCTCCTTTCTTTTGGTCCTTATTTAGTTCATGGGTGTGTCCCTGGCTCGACTCGGGGGAAATAATTTTCGTGGGAACTTTGTTGCCATTGGCCAGCCATAAATCAGCTGGTGGAGCCTGACTGTTCAGTTAACTCACACTCAGTATAGGTTGTTTCTTAGTGTGCATGGGCCCACTGGATGTGAGAGCCCGGTATTCACCCTCTCTCACATCGTGCCTTCTGGGGTTCTGTTAGCGCAAAGGGCGCACATACCTGAAACAGAATAAATAATCTATATCTCGCTGTTTTTGTCAGTGGCGCATGATTGGGCTTGTGCTGGGTAAAGGGGACAGCTGTGGGGAAATAGCATGTGGGGGGAAAGCAGAGGACAAGTCGTTGCCTCCGACAGACGAAGGTGCCATAAAAATTCCACAAGGAGAAAACCAAACGGGGAGCGCCGGACGTGGCGCCATGCCTCCATTTAGGCTTCGTGTCTGTGTCGCGCTCTGTGCGGGTGTTTTGTTTTTCTATTCCAGTTTGGAATCAACGTGGACAGTATTAGATGGTTAATTTACACTTTTCAGTAAGTGCCAGGCTAATGACTGAAGAGAGTCTCATTTTTTTCTTTTAGTCAATCTGTATATTTTAAATTCATGCTTTTTTTGACAATCAGTCATCTTTATAAGTCTGTGCTGCATTGCAATCGATCGATTCGACAATTACATTTATTAATTTTAGATCACCTCAATAGAAATAGTCTATAATCTATGTTTTATTTTTCTATTTTTTTAGAGAAGTGGAAGAGAAGAAGCAGATAATCATGATACACGCTACCCCTTTTTATCCTAATGTTAAATAGGAATAGATCATAGCACAATGCAGAATAAAAATGAGTTATCTGAATGTTGTGGCTATTTTACAGTAAACATTTCAATGGCGTTACCTTAATTTTAGCCATTAATCGTTTCGATCATCTCCATTTTCAGGCATTTCAAATGTCGTTTCTTTTGTTTCTTTAAATTGCAGAGTGACTTCAAAACTTCTCGCGGAGTAGCTGCTTATAGAAACGAGGTTTTATACTGTTCTCGGTCTTGTGTTGATATTTTATAAACATACTAATACAAAAATGCAATTTGATACGATGTTGGCTGTTTAAAAGTCAATATGAACGATGAATCGCTGTTAAACGGCAGCATAATAAAGTCGAGTTGCATGTAAAATGCTTATTTCATCTGAGGGTTTATTGTTAGCCAGTCTAAAATAAACAGGGACGTGTCTTTACGGGTGTTCATATATTTAAAGTTATTCATTCATCAATATGGCATATAGCACAAATAAAATACAGGCCTTCAATCTGTGTTAATATTCGACAATGTGATGTTTGGCTTCTATCTTTCCCTAAAACATTTATTCATTAGTCGTTTCTAACATTAGTGGCTGCTGAGTTGTTTTGTGATTATAAAAAAAGTGTGAAAAAACGCCGTGTGTTTTCAATGGGCTTTTATTCTATTAACTGCGCAGACTATTTGCACTCATCGCCTATCATAACATGCATAACAGATTCAGATCGAATTATTTTCGTACACTATCCTCGCAGAGATTGCACTCTCAGCATGTCACTTGTTGTATTGTTTAGGGAGCCCGTTGGTTTTTGCCGCAATGGTCGTTAACCTCTGAATGACCCCGTGTGGAGCCCACGCCTCGGAGAGCGCAGTAGGCCGGCAGTACAACAGTTGCGCCAGAGGATGGCGCACCATGACAATCCAAAACACTCGAGCTGAAGCTCGGAGTTCGCCCCAGCCACGAGCTCACGGAGGCGCGCCCCCTTCTCATCCCACCCAGTATTTCCTCCGTGCACGAGTTTACCTCTGGAGGTCACCAAGCAGGATTTACGACTGGTCAACAAAAGCACGTGATACTCCGCCGTACCCCATATTTGGGTGCCTACGTAAGAGAGAATCAAGTCCATGTCCCACTCATTTCCATAATTCATCATAAATTGTGCAAGGGTGCTATAGGACGCGCTAAACCATAAGAGCCACAAATCAAGCACACAGGTTTATGCTATTTTACCTCTAAAATCGTAAAAAAACAACAACAAAACCCGCAACGAGAGAACGGTGGAATTGTCAACAAATGAGCTCCTATTTTGTGAACTCATTCTGCGGTCGCTATCCCAATGGCGCGGACTTCCAGTTACATAATTATGGAGACCATAATACGGCAAACGAGCAATACAGAGACTCCACCGCCATGCATTCCAGCAGGTACGGCTATGGATACAACGGGATGGACCTAACAGTCGGGCGGACCGGTACCGGACACTTTGTGGGCAGCGAGCGGACACCGGGCTACTCCCCGAGTCACTCAGCGGCGACAACACCCTCGGTGGAGCCGGTCAGGTACACCCAGTCCGCCAGCAGCACCGGGACATCGTCTCTATCGCCACCACCTGACCCGCTACCGTGCTCCTCGGTCGCCACCTCGTCCCCGGTAACTGAGACTCAGTCTCAACACCGAGCCGTGAAAAACTCTATAACTCCGTGCTCGAACTCGAACGGAGGCACGCTGCTGCTCAGCCGGGACTGTGTGTCCAAAGCCTCCCCCCTCGAGGAAGAGAAGCCTGCGGGAAGCGCACCAACAACTCCTCAAAATGTCACCGACTCCACACAGCCTCAGATTTATCCGTGGATGAGAAAACTACATATAAATCATGGTAAACTGCTTTTTTTAATGATCTTGTATTGATTTTAGAGAGCTGGTGTTGTGTTATTGTTTAGAAAAGCTGTGATCTTCTTTCTATCTTAATCAGACTTTTTAACTGGAAGCAAAGTCTGACTATTGTAGTACAAAATATTTTTACTTTCCAAAGAGGCTTGTAGCGCCATATGCGCCTCTCACCTGTTTGGTATGTTAATGCTTTTCAGTATTGTCAGCATAGACCACGTACGGGATCATTTCATAAAATATCACAGAAGGTTAAAGTTATAAATGTATTAGATATATTAGCTACGCATTTTTGTTTGTTTGTATTTTTTAAGCTCAGATAGCCCATCCGTTTTACTGTGTTAATTCCTTTTCGCAAGGTGTAGTTGAAAAGGTGTGTATCTGATATTGCTACTGGTAGTTTTTAATGATTTGGGATCTAACAGGCGCTATTTAAAACAGTTATATGCCAACTTTTAAGCCATTTCTACCTGCAGAAACAAAAAAAGCCAGGGTCTAAACAAAATGTTTAAGATGCAGTCAAAAAAGTTTTTATACTTTAATGTTTAAATATCTACTGTAACTCTGGAAAATGTGGTTTCCCCTCCGTACAAGATTTGTCAGGACCAGAGGGGAAGAGAGCCAGGACTGCATATACCCGGTACCAGACCCTGGAGCTGGAGAAGGAGTTCCACTTCAACCGGTACCTGACCCGCAGGCGGAGGATCGAGATCGCCCACGCCCTCTGCCTCTCGGAGAGACAGATCAAAATCTGGTTTCAGAACCGTCGGATGAAGTGGAAGAAAGACAACAAGCTGAAGAGCATGAACATGGCGGCTGCAGGCGGGGGAGGCTACAGGCCTTGATATTCACCCCTCTACTCCTGATAGCGAGCACTATGAAAATTTAACAAAGATTGTCATATCAACTTCCTCCTATTTCAAAAAAACGCAGAGACTTGTGGAGCGGCTGTGTGCGGGACAGGGGACACCCCACCTAAGCCCACTGTATGTCCAACAACAGTCCCATTATATTCCTTAAAATATTATTTACTTTTTATTTCCACCGTGGTAATGCATATGTGAGTAAAGAATGTACAGTTCTGTCTAGATTTAGTAGAAAAAAAGAAAATAAATGTTTGTTTAAATTATTTCTTGTTCAGACGAAAAAAAGAGAACAAAAGCGTCAACGCTTGAAATGCTACCTACCTACCTACCGCAAATAAATCCAGTAAAAGTTGTGTGATGCACTCAGAACAATGCCAGCCTGATAAATAGAGGGTTGAGGTTGCCTTTGTGTTTAGCCTTCGTTTTCTATATGTATGTAATGTATATGTATGTATTTATTTGTTTGATGTATTGTACCAACTTGTCAGATAACTTGCTTCCAAAAAGTAGAGCCAGCAGAGTCCGTTAAGCCTTGTGTGGTTATTGTGTGCGTTGTGAACACATGTATGGACAGAGACTCAGTCTTGTATGTACAGTAGCTGTGCCTTGCATCTTTCCTTTTTTTTTTTTTTTTTTTTTTTTTTGCTGCTGTTTGCGTTGTTCACCTGGGCGCAAAAGTAAAAAAAAGTGTTTTGTCTTTTGTTTTATGTGGAGGGTCCCCACAGTAAATTCCATTGCCTATGTGTATAACTCCATCGTGATTAGCTTTTTGTAAATGTTTTTCAAAGACTGGAAGTCAAGAATATACTATAATAATAATAATGATGATGATAATAATGATTATGGCCATTATAATAAACTTTCTACTGGAACGGAAACATTACCGTGAGTGTACGTTTTTGTAAAATATTCCATATCCGTTTACGCGTCTGCCACGACTGCGTCATGGAAGAGAAAAGTCAGTGTGTCATTTAAAATCTTCAGGTCACCTGTATGAGCTGTCAAAAAAACGTCAAAGTTTCCTCGAGTGAAATCTTTGAATTCAACAGGTCCCCATGAATGAAAGCTTCATGTTTTACTCACCTTTCTGTGGAGCGGGGGGCTTTTGGGGGTCCTTGGCCACTAACCGGCTCTGGTGGCCGGGCGTCCCCTTGCGCACAGACTCCTGGGCTTTTCCCGGAGAATCAGCCCGACTTTTCAAGCTGTAAACTTTATTAGGGCCGATTCTGGCTCCCTGACATTTGGGCGCTAAATGAATGGGGGGTTTTGTCTATGAATTAGATCGTAAAAATCATCCGGAGCGCGGCCAGATAGGCTCACTGGCCATAAACGGTCACGTGGTAGCCATTAAAGTAAGTTTTATGGTTTTGGGGAGTTGACAGTATATTGCACATAACATATAATCGCACTGACGGCGAGGCTTCGTCTGACTCTCTCTTTGCAGGCTCTAAGTGTTACTTGACCGGTGCAGACCCTCTCTGTTGCTCAGTCTGCTCAGTATGGACCGGACGCTCTCCAGGATGAGGACCGCGTCTCTGGGTAAGTTTCTGCAGACTCCCCGGTAGCCCGGGAACAGCCAGCCAGTGTTAAACAGCCTTATTATTGTATTCGCTCCCTCTGTCTGTCCCTATTAGTCCATTACACTAATTTGTCAGTTGTGCAGTGCTGAATACTGGTCTCGGCAGATGTTGCGCAGGGTTGGGTCCGGCTCATGGCTATTTAATTGCTTCCTTCCCCGTGTAACTTGTTTCCCTCCATCTGTGGTGTAACTCATAATCCATTTTTACATGTTGGATAATTATCTCTGTGTCCATTTCCACCCCCACAAACTTCTAGTTGTTGTCGTTTTATTACATTGGAGAATTCACAGACCGTGAACCAGAAAGTTTCCAAAGGGATGTGTGGAGATTTCCTTGATAAAGTCAAGCGCTAATGCAGGCCTACAGCTCGCTCCGTTTGATTGAATTCTGTACGTGTATGATGAGGAAGTTTGGAATTGTTTAATTTGGAAGTTCTGGGTCCATAACTGGAAAAAAGTTAGTTGTTTTGAGGAGCGCTGCGCTCCACATGTTGGCACCATGTACGGCTTTAGGACAGGCTGTAAACAGTTGTCAAGTAAACACAACATGGAAACAAACAAGCAGCAAGGAGACGTTTGAAAAGGAATTCCGCTTTGTGTCAGCCACGTCGTTTTGTGTTTGGGGTTGAAAAGTTCAGATGACCTCTTAAAAAGTCACTCTCGCTTTGTGGTGACCTCTTGGCCGGTCAGTGCCCGAGCGAAACCGGCCACCAGCGGAACCCTGATTCTGAAAACATGGACTGAAAATGGAAAAGATTTAAACAACGTTTCTGACCTCCTTTAAGACGCGTTGGCCTTTTTTCTTTTTAAGTCCAAGCGTATTAGCTTTGGTCAAGTAATGTGTGACTCGATGCGTGTTTGAATTTGCCAGCCTAAATATGAAAACAAACGAAACGTATACTTGTTTTGGGATATTACTTTTTGAGTTTTATGAGTTTTTGTCAACAAAAAAACATGCAAATAACATCCAGCTTTCTTGGAGTTGTTACTTGTACTGATTTGCGAAGTTTGTATTGTTCGTCAGTTGTCACAAATTAAATCTTTATATGATACGTTTTATTTTTGGATAGAGGCCTTTTGTCTAGAATCCTCGCAAGTTGTTTGATGCTTTCTGCAAATAAATTAATATAGTCTTTACTTTAGATAACTTCTTAATCACATTTTCGCTAATACTGGAGATGATCTGGTCACACTTGAAAACAAATTCTGGACAGAGGAGGTCGAATTCTTCCAAACTTAATTTTAATCTTTCCTCTTTTTCATCAAACATATATCATACCGTTATTGGCTAACCCCGATTTCAAAATTGTCACAATAATACTGATGTCCCTCGGTTTAATCCTTGATTTTTTGCGCTTTGTTATTTAGAGAAGTCACACTTTTAAGAAACCCCGGGATTTACACTCTTTCCAGCTTGATTTCAGTCACACTGAAATTACAACAGGACACTGAGTGCGCGGCTATTTGGAAATTAAAACCATTGCCAATATTTCAAAGGGAGAAATTTCGACAGGGCCCCATGTGCGGCAAACTGCCAGGCAGAGAGAGGGAGACGCGCTGTAGGTTCATCTGGAGGTCAGCCACAGCACCAAGATAAATCTGCATCCTCTCAGAGCCACCAGCAGAGCTCGCTTTAGGCCAAGTTCACTGTCACCCTGCTGTATGGAGAGAGGGGGAAACCACTCACACATCCACGGTACCACGCTCTCACACACGCCTTCAAGTTAATGACACGTTTGCTTGGCGTTGCCTATAAGCATAATGCGTATAAATGAATTTACCGAGGGACACAGAGCCCGTGGTATCATCCTGCTCTGTTAGAAGACTATGAGAGAAGAGAGGGGGAGTCTAACTTTAAGTGTTGCCTTCAACAAAGACTTTTGGCTGCTGAGGTTGCTCTATAGCGCTAATGAATGATTTGCATATTTTACATCCCTATTAGTCTTGAGTGGGAACCGATTGGATTTATCTTTTCACTCTCCCGTTGGAAACACCATAAAGCTACAATTGCATTTTTGGGTCTTGTGCTGGCATCTTCTCTAATTATGAAACTTGTGAAAATGAACATCGTGATGGCAAGAGATATGCACATTGTTCGAGTCAATTTTTCGTTTGGAGAGGGGCAGATATCTCACTGGGCTGGGACAGATGAGGGCGAGATAGCTGCAGAAGAAGAGGAGGAAAAATTGGGGTCAAAAGTTTACGCGCTGAACAAGTCTCCGTCATCTGTTCTCTCGGAGCTTGATGCCAGCCTTATAATAGCGATCTTGACTCTCCACACAAAAGACAGAATAGCTTTGAATTACATATGTTGCACGGTGCACTCCAGGTGAACCCTGGAAGCGCGGTGACCTCGCGTTTGGGACCGGGGGAGGGGACCCCCCCACCCCTTCCCCAGCAACAAGATTGAGTGGCTGGCGTTTTATTAGGGCGGTTGATTGGTGAATTTCCTTTGAATAAATTGCATTTGATATGTTTGGGGACGAGGGCAAAATTTGCATTTTGAGGATTGATACTCTCGACCCGGTCACAGGGTAATGGGAAGGCCCACAGCCCCCAAATAGAGCCCCCGGACCCCTTAAAAAACATTTAGCCCCTCTCTTCCTGATCCGCTGAATAGAAGCCTTTTAAGAAAACAGAAATGGCACAGATGTTTTTGTGACTCGTAAAGGAAAAAGTTTAATAATCATTTTTTTTATCTAGCAATATATATTTTACTATAGTCGGTGTGAATTTTATTTCTACTGGGCCTATTTAAGCGCTTTGGAAAAATGAATTTATTCATTTCTTAAAGCGAGTTAAAATACGAAACCTTTGGTTTTGGGTTTGATGTCTCAATGAAACATAAAAATGAAAAAAATATGGATGATAACCAACACAAATTGACACAAAAACTATTATTTTATTGATATTATGCTCAAAAACCTACAATTGTGTCTCTGCATCTGGAACCGGCAACGCAACAGCGAGATCATAACATTTTTTTTGTTAAACAAAAGAAAAATGAACCAGAAAATAAAACGCAACTTTATTTGGAATCTCTGATAAAAAACAGGGCAAACAAAATTTGACCAATGGCACTTTCAATTTCAATCAACTTTTTATTGTCATCTTAACATGAAAGTAATAGAAAATACATACTTTGTGTTAGAAACTGAAAATAATTGTGTTTTTTGTAGTAATTAAACACATTTATAGACGCATAACACACGATGCGCGACACAATAGGTGTTTTGCACTTTGTGCAATCTTGAAATATATAAAGAAATTCACTGAAAGTGAGTCATTTGTTCATTCACAACTTTGTTTATTGAATTTAAAAGTAAAATATCGTAATTGAAAGAAAAGAATCGATCCGATAGGCTGCAAATGGTTTCATCCAAAGCCAAACGTTAACTGTTGTTACTTCATACACGTTTATTTAACAATTTTCAAAAGAAATCAGCTATTCATGTGTTGTAGTTCAAACGCTTGCAGTCTGGTTATTAACTCGTCTTAAAGTGCACATTCCCGTTTATTTAACCTTTTAATATCTTTAATATATACATCAGTCAGACGCGTTAGCTTTTGCGTTTTGGAAACATTAGCTGTGCCCTTCTCTGATATATATATATATATATATATATATATATAGAGAAGGATATATATATATATATATATATATAAAAAATCCGGCTCAGTACTTACAATTATAACAGCTCTTTACTTAGAGGAATAAGGAAGTCGTCCATGCACTTTGTAAAGGATGTAGCTGCTTTTGTTCTCCTCTTTTAACCACCACTGAAGGCATAAAGGTCATTGTATTATTGGTCTAATCAATGTTTGCAGTTTAGGTCTGACCGTCCTCAGCTATTGTGAAATCTCGTTTCTTGCTGTAAAACGTTGAGAAGCACAATCACACGTGACACACTGTACAAAAGAAAAATATTTTATTACCAGTGTTTAAATATTTCCATAAAGGTGTTTTCTGGCCCGAATCCTTTGGCACATCTTGAATGCAGAGAGGATTTTTTATCCCGCCGTCAGAGCTCCGTATAGACAAGAGACCTTGTGAGAGCCATCTGCAATCTGTCACCATCGTCACAGCACTTCTCTGATAATCTAAATTTACAGTAAACTGTCAGCGTGATGTATATTGGTTAAATAGGCCTTCACCTCACAGTATATGCTCTGAAAGGGAACACCGTGATCCGGCTGTTAGATTATTATAAACTAAAATAAAATCTCCAGCACAAAAGGTTTTTATCCACATTGAGAGCAAAACTGATCTTTAAATTTAGTGGAAAATTACTTAGTTTAAGCTTGCTTCCTTTTATTCCAGTGGTCAATTATTGTCCCATTGTAATTTTTGCATTGTTCGACGGATGTTTTATTGCATTCAAACATTCAGCACCTTGCAGGTCTGGACCAGATAACCGTTAACCAAAATGCTTCTTTTGCAGCACTGAACCGGATTCTTGGCTCAAAATATGTTTTAATGAAGTTATTCACAGGTGAAACATTTAAAAAAAAGAAAGGTAGTCCATATAGCAACAAGTAGAATGACCTGTAAAGACAGAGTAAGTGGATAATAGCCGAGCTGGTCTGGCCCATATTTATACAGGACCTATATATAATAGACTGGCAGCAGACTGTAAATTTAGATATGATGCGAAGTCGTCTTACCGCTGACATTATGTTGACATATTGCCTCTCAGGTGGTCTCCTTGCCATACGGTTACAGTGTATATATGGCGAGAAGAACATCGGCTGCCATTTACAATGAGTTAGGTGCGAGAAAGTCTGTAAGAGACACAGGGTGCTTTGCCTTACAGCAACAGTATGCCAACGTGAAAAAAATGTATTTTTTTGAAGAGGAAAAAATGAGGCCTGTCTCTGGTTGCTGTGGGGAAAAAATACATTTCACCTGTTTTAAGTCGTCTATACATCCAAAAACTAGAAGTTCAGTGATGGAGATCTGAAAAAATATATCATGAAGCCTTTTTAAATGTTAAATATACGAGCCCATCTGCAGCAGATCTCCAGAGTTGCAGGATCCCCTAACACATACTTCGACGTGTAATTTTCTATGTAGTTTAAAGTCTTTTGCACATTTTAAAAATCCTTTGGGAACCTTCCTGAGTGCTGACCCACGCTAAGTGCTCCCCCAACTCCCCAGAGCTGAACAGACCCTACAAAACTGAAGTCCAAGTCCGGGGTGAACCCCAGGTCACTGCGTCTAACAGATATGAAAATGTCGCCTCTTTGGAAAAAAGGGCACGCCTTGTTGTTTAACAAAGACTGTCAATGGGCAAGATTAATCAGAAACAAAATGGAAACGGTGTCACTTTGGGGTCAGGCAGAAGTTATCTCTGTTTAGAGGAGCGAAGAGAATAGAATAGGGGGGGACCAGAAGAAAAAAAAAAGCCAGCAGAGAAAAGAAAGCTTTCAATATTTCCGAAGTTTTGGCCTCTCTTTTTCTCTATGCAGAGGCCTTGTTGACGTGGACAGTGTGGATCTGCTTTGTGAAGAGCTGCTGCATCTTCAGGGGACACATATACAGTGTGGCACCTCGGACATGGGGAGGAAACAGGACGTGATGGCTGGTGGCGATGAGCACGGTCAGACACTTTCATATTCTCTACCTCTTAGAAATGTGCAGTTTCAGAAATTTGGGTTATTTTCTTTATTATAATTAAATATATGGGAGTCTTCCCTGGAATAATTTCACTGAATGCTATTATTATTATTTATTATTTAACATATATTTTTTATTATTGCACCTTGCAATATTTGTGACTTTACTGTTTTAGTTCCTCCTCTGTTTTAAACATATTTTAGTTACACATGGCAATGCTATTATCTGGTTGGTTACAGTAAAGTGGTGCTGCATGCAGGTCGCGCAGGAGAGACATACTAAGATGTGACGTATTTGTATTGAAATGTTGTAAAATGGGGGAAACAGTTTTTATATATATGTGTGTTTCAGAATTTAATCAGATTTGGAAAATTGTGATTGTCTGTGCTGTGCAGAGCAGTTGTGGGATATCTTGCTGTAGGTGGTCTATGCTGGTTTAAAATCCCACGCCTTCATTTGGCATGGGGCTGTAATGAAAGCTCCGTGTCCTGCAAGTGTTTGGATGTGCTTCTTTGTGGCAGTTACCACAAGAGAGCTGTTAATACGTGACGGCCGTGCGATTAGAGCCAGACAACTTCAATGTGGAATAAACACAGCAAAAAAAATAGCTTTAAATTATTGCTGTGTCCTTGCAAATTGTAAAAAGCAACTGTTAGGAGACATGAAATGATGAAAAAGGGGCCTTGTGCATGGACGCAGGTGTGCAACGTGAGAAAGGGTTATTTTCAGTTGTTTTTGTGTGTCATACAAGGAGCTTCACCAGGTTTAACTGATGCACAAGTGCTTCACATTCAGCCTTGTTTGTCCGCAGAGCAGCGGCTCAAGAGGCTTGTGCACTGCTGTCTTTTTCGATCATATGCACAGGCTGATATGCAACATAACAATTTGCAATGTTGCGTTGGATTGCTCTTTGTTTCCCCGTGTTTCTTTTTTAGGACTCAATATGTTTTAAACTCCAACAACCGCTATTCACGCCACTATTAGAAGCAGCCCTTTGTTTGTAACCTTTATTTAGTCAGGACGTGAATTTCACATCCACTTTCTGTTTCACAGGAGGTGAATTTTCTCATATGCAGGAAAGCCTCACCCACATAAGTTTGGCTCCATGCAGTAAACAAGTTAGTTGATTGGTTTTGCTTTATATACTGTGATTTAATAAGGAAAACATCAACGTAAGCCAGTCCGAGCAGTGTTGGTGGTACCAATGCCATGCTTTCCATTGGTTCCTGTTTACATGATGCCCATACGACGCGCCGTGATTGGTGGCGCCTCACACGTGACCAGGCAACTTTGTACATTTGACAGGGAGTAGGAGGGTTTTGTGGAGATCAGAAAAACGACAGCGCGATAAAAATTAGTATTGTTGCACTTCACAAATTAATGACCATGAGTTCCTACTTGATAAACTCCAACTATATCGAGCCTTCCTTTCCTCCATGCGACGAATATCAGCAGAGCGGATACATCCCCAACCCTGGTGATTACTACGAGCGGCCAAAAGATACGGGCTTCCCCCATCACGACGAGCCATCCTATCCGAGGTCAAACTACACAGAATCGGGCTACGATTACGGCAACGTCCCCACCACCGGACTCGATGATTTCGGCGACGGGCATCACGCACAGCCGCAACCGGTTCCACAGACCCACGGTCCTCGCCTCACCGCGGCCCCAGATGGTGGCGCAGGGGCAAATGCCAGCAAAGACTGCAGCCTCGCCAGTGAGGTATATCCCGGCGTAGCGAAGGGCAAGGAGCCGGTGGTCTATCCTTGGATGAAAAAGGTCCACGTTAGCAACGGTGAGTTATCGTCACGGTTAAATAGCAGAACCACTGAGAAACAACCACTGGAACACACGCAAGCCTATTGAGGCAGCACTAGTAGCAGCCCTTACACCAGCAATTTACGACTATCGAGCAGCAGGGTCGGTAATTAAGGACCCTCGTAAATTTTATTGCCTGTGTTCCTCTGTCGGGGCCATGTGCCTTTGTTGCTTTTTAACCCAAACTACCTCCACCACTGGAGCCGAGCCAAACTGTAATATCCAACCCCGCTGTTTTGTTAATCATTTCTAAGCTTGATATGTCCCTGGATGCGAGTGTTTGTACACTCCGCATCTCCACATTAAGGTCATGTTCGTAAACTGAAACAAGACGGAGAGTAAAACAAACAGAGCGGCTGTGATTTCCCACCAAATCCAGAATGTGATATAGTTTTTCAACCTTGTAATGTGCCCACTGGAGGGACTACATGGGTTTGGAATAAACGCTATCAGCCTGCATGTAACACCTGCTTGCTTGCCTGTGTATGGCTTTTCTTCCCCCCTCCAGTCAACCCCAATTACTCTGGAGGAGTGCCCAAGAGGTCCCGCACTGCCTACACCCGCCAGCAGGCTCTGGAGCTGGAGAAAGAGTTCCACTTCAACCGGTACCTGACCCGGCGCAGGCGGGTGGAGATCGCGCACACCATGTGTCTGTCCGAGCGCCAGGTCAAGATCTGGTTTCAGAACCGGAGGATGAAGTGGAAGAAAGAGCACAAGCTCCCCAACACCAAGATCCGCTCCTCCAGCTCAGCCTCGTCCTCGGTCTCGGGGGCCCAGCAACAGCAGCAGCAGATCAAAACAGGCCAGCAGCTTGTCCCCACGCCGTGCACCGCAGGTCTATAGTGCCTGAATGAATCCCATTCCACAAAAAACCCAATCCAGACTGAGATGGCAAATATCACAAGTGGAATTTGATGGACCGATTCTCAGTATTTTACACACATGGTGTTATCTCTTTCACCTTGCCTCTGCCATTGGGCCCCTGTCACGTCCTTTGTACCCTTTCCCTCTCCGGTCGCCCTCTTCATATAAGCTTGAAATCAGCCTTTAATTGCCACGGTGGCAACTGAAGTGTTTATATATTTGTTTATTATTATGAAAGAAGGATAACGCACATTTAAAAGTAGGACTTGGATCAAAAATGTATCATTACAGTTAAGTGAGTGAGGTGAAAGCAAGTTTGAACTCATTTTTCTATGTTCTCTTTGAGTATTGTTTTTTTATTATTATTGCTCATGGAAAGCTCTAATATACTTGAAAGATATTTAGCAAGACTCTAGATGCCTGTTAGAGAACCAAACGGCTGTTTTAGAGGCACATGTAGTTTGTGTTTGAGTGGGTTGGTTTACTGTTGAATGTAGTCCACGGTGACTTTCACATTTAATGTACATAGGCAAATCATAATGAAGGCACAATAAGGAAAGCATTTCGTCATGTAGAATTATGTTCGTCGCTGTTGTAAAGGTCTATAGTTTTATTTGTGCTAGTCCGTCCCATGTTGTGCTGTGTTCTAAACTGTGAATATTTGTATGTGTCGTCTCAGTAATGGTCGTTGTGATGTAGGCTAGTGTAGGCTCAACACGTCCTTGTGAAATAAATATATGTACTTCACTTATAACATTGACTTTGTTTGGGAAATTTTGTCATCGCGACAAATCATAACGCTGCTTTGATTTGAGAGCAACATGTATCTTTGAAGCCGTGCGTTTTAACGTGCAAAGATATATTAACGTGCAAAGACGTGTAAAGACGTGTAAATATATAATAATATATATATATATATATATATATATATATATATATATATATATATATATATATATATATATATATATATATATATATAATTTTTTGCATTTTAAAACTTAAATATTTCATTGTCATGCTGTTTATTTTCACTACAGTAAGTGGACTTTTTTTTTTTTTGTACTTTTATTGAAAATATTTTAATCAGTTCTCCAGTTGGAGATGCGTGCGTAAAATTGTGATAGTGTGTCCTAGCATTGCAAAATTTACTGCGCCACACTTTCACAATACTTTATTTTATTTATTTCGTCTGAGTAGAATCAATATCAATTTGTTATATTATATTATTATATTGTTGCGCGTTAATCCGTGCATAAAGTTATGCAGTTTCTCTTACAGAAAGCTGTTTACAGAGAAGGAAATTGTTCGATAAATTTAAAGTGTTAATTATGTGGAGCCTATTGAGAATGTCTTACAAGACTTATCCCCATATGCAACGCATTGCGTGTTGATGTGTCTGATTGCAATATTTCTATTAATGTTCAACTGACTGGGATCCTAATCCGTAAAATGTGCATGAAAGTCATGCGCATTTTTGTGGATAAAAATGAGATGTGGTTGGAATTTAAGAGGCAGTATCAGCTGCTTAAGAGCTACAGGCTTTGACACGGGAATCAAACAAATCCCAGATTGTTAAATGTATCCGATCTCAAACACTGTATTGTTCTCTCTCGCCATTATAAGGAGATCTCAGCCAACCTCAGTACACCAGAGTGTGAGTGTTGGTCACTACCTGCTAGATCCAAACAATAGAGAGTTCAACCAGGGGACACTGCCGGCTCTGGCCAATCACCGGCCGGAGCACTTCTTCTGACCCCTGACCTTTCGACACACACAATGTTCAGATCATACATCAGCGCTGAGACCTCCGCGAGCTTTTTCTTCTCATTTAAGATTTACCCAGAGACAGCGCGGAAACAAAAACGTGTTTAGGTGTGAATCTGAGCCATGAATTTTCCCAAAATTATTCTTTAAGGACAGCTTGTCTGCAATATATCACAGAAACACCCCTGCCAGGTCATGAAGAGAGGGCACATATGAGTTGAAATATGCTGGCATTGCGCATGTAATTTAGTATGATTTGCAAAATGTTTTGACAGTCATGATTTCTGTTAAATATATGTCAATGATAGCACAACGAATGGCTTTGCAATGTATTAAATAATAAACTAGATAAAACTGACAGTCACCAAACAGTACAAGCTAGAGTGAAACACGTGTTATCTAAATACCGTTTTTGTTGCATCTTTTACGTTTTGGTCTGCGTGAGAAAGTAATCCTACAGATGTTGATAACCCTCTTCGCACGTACTATGCGGCACACTGTGCAGCACTCGCTGCAGACATAGAAGCCACACAGAAGATGGCGTTGAGGCTGATTGGCGCCGATTTTGCGCAGACTCCAAGAAGTCCAACTAGTTAAATTACAAGATTTCAAGTCATTTGATTCACGAATAGAGGTCACTTCCAATGTACTGAAATTTTAATTCGCTCGTTCACGTGACTTGTTGAATAATGAATGCCCCGGGGTCAGAAATAGATTTGAAAATCTGCCTTATTTTCATTTGAAGTGATTCTCTGCAGGGTGCGAGTCAGTTCTCTTCTGCCCTGACAGACAGAACTCTGTCCGCTGGACACAGACCGTCATGACTTGTGAGTAAATTTGACTGTTTCTTTCACTTTTATATTTCGTGGAGGTGTTAAAAAAAAAAAGGTATAAAATATCCCGGAAGTGGTTTGTTTTATGAACTTCTGGAGTATATTCATTTATATTGTAAAATGATGCTAATTTCCAGCTATACCTTGCTGCAGAAAGTCTCAGCTTGCAAATATCACCTTTTTAAATCAAACTCAAATAATATTTCTGAATTGAAAAATAATTTAGTTGACATAAAAACTACATTAATTACACAATATGTACATGTATTTTGTGCTTAAACGTAACACCTACTCGAACCTTGGATTTCTCAATAAATATGATACAAGAGAGCAGGTCTTATTTTCCATTACTTCTTAAATCTTCAAACCACGACAAATTCGTACAATTCAGCATTCAAATGTTTTATTGTACTAAACAATTTTGAAAATTTGTTTAAAATGAAGTGGTAACAGATATGTTGCTGTATATGTGAAAATGCTGCATAGGTGTAGCTGAAACTTTTCTTAAAGTTGAAGAAGAAGCATCTATCTACATTTATGCTTGCAAAGTTTAGTATGCCTTCCAAGTTGGAACAAAACTTAATTATTGTTTGTATGGATCCTGACAATGCAAAATAATTGTTATTAATTCTGATAATTGTAATGAATATGTTTATCCCATATTTGAATATAAATATGACAGTGCATGTATTTAACAATGCTAACAATGTAAAGGGCTTATCTGTTGCTTGAAAGAGTCTTTCAATGAGAGTGAACACAATAGTCAATTTAAACACGTTAAACATTAACAAAGTCCTTGTATGTGACAATGTATGTAATAATGATAGTTATTATTATTAATGGCCTACTTTGCACTTACCTCCAATAACAGACAGCTATTGAACAAAAGCCTTTTATATCTGATCTGGGAACATTTTCAGTCATAAAATGAGCCAGTAAATTCAACATGAAAACGGTTTTATTACAATCACCTTTACGCAAACAATTAGGTTGCCCTATAGTCTGCATGAGCGATGTCTCCAAGTCGGTTTAAAGCGTTGAATTTCGCATTAGCCTTGATGTTGGCCGATGTAAACCTCGCAGAGAGAGTTATCTTCGCCTGAGTGTATCGGTAACCCAAGCCTGGCTGTTAAGAGCTCCGAGTGTCAACATTTTGGGGAGATATGGACTGCCGTCTGGCCAACATCCAGAGGTCTGCGCCTCTAACTTCTCTTTGCTGAGAGTGATAAGGAGCCTTGATTTTTGTAAATAACTCGGAAACATTTGTTTTATGCGAAAACTGTTGAGGTTTAAAACAATTAATCAACTGTTACTTTTGAGCAAAAGGAAAGTCTGGAAAAAATGCAACAATAAGTGAAAAAAAAAAGTTTAGGCTACCAGCTGAGAGCCTTTTGGTTTCCATCTTCTCCTTGTTTTTGAACCCCAAATAACTTCCCGCTCGGCTCTCTGTGCCTCTGCCCGGGTCAGGGAAAAGTTCAGGTGCGGTGTCGAAAAGCAACGTGGGATTAGTTTCCAGTGCACGGTCATGTGCCATACCATAAGATCCCAGTGACAGCTCCACATCTGTAACTGAAAGAGCAAAGACAGGGGAAGATAACACATTAACATTCTGTCCAACAAAAGATAAACAGTCTTCTTTACACAATCATGCGTCTAAAACCTGTGCGTAAAAGTAAGGTTTTAGTCCTGATCATTGATGTTCCTTCTCTTTTCTTCAGTTTCAGAAGTGTTGAGGGTGAATTAATAAGAGCTGGTCTGCTTCCGTTCCTCTCTTTAAAAGTTTACCACTCAAGTTGTAGTTTGAGAAGACAAAGGCTGGTGGTGTGGGAGTGGGATGCTGTCCATGTCCGCCCCAAATGATTAATAGTTGTGCTGGGATTTTTCCACGCCCGCTGCTCGGTGATGACGGAAAACAAGCGCCAAACGGTGCCGAAAAGAGAACAGCTCTTCCGGGATGGGACTTTTGGCAATAAGTGGAGGTAGAACTTAGATATCTACCATGCCACGCTCTTTAGATAGGGATTTGTTGATATAATGGTGTTTTTGGCAAACAGCAAGATTATGTGTTAGTCGCGCTTCCTATCCCCCCTCCCCCCATCAAACGCTCCACAACTCTTCCGTTGCACAAACCTGTACTTTCTAACATCACTCAGCTGGTCATAGGAAACGCGTAAGCGCATTAGGTTGAATGGGGGTCCATGTACTGATCAGCGGGGTCAAGCAGCCACTCTTTGGTTACCTCACCTCCACTTTCCGCTCACTGCTGACTGACACGCACCCCCAAGACCACCAGGACGCACACCCTCCTTATGTAGGACAGGTAAATGTGTGACATTTTTCCCCATTTGGCCAACGGCATGCAGGCGTTTGCTGATAGAGAACCAAATGCTGATTAAGTGGTGCTACAACTTAACTGTGCGACTGTGGACAGGGGGGCGATATTGAGTAAAGCTCCCTGTAGCCCTGGCTGTGTTGTAAAGAGAAAGGAGAAGACGTTTGCTGGAGTGATGAGTAATCATTATGCCACTCTTAAATGGTATTTTGTATGGAAAGTCTCCTCCATCTCACATAGTGCGAATTATCACGCTGCAGTGCAAACCATTCTGCGTTTTAGCCTGGCTCAGAGCGGAGCTGGCTGCACTTGAAACTCAGCATAATGCAGGCAGGATTAGCTCTTTCAGTCGCTAACAGGCACCAAATATATGGCACTTTAAAACTGACAGAACAGTCTTTCCCTCTGAATGGGCGACACGTGGAAAAGCTGCTTCTCTGCGAGAGACTCACTCCTCTGCCAGATACATTGCAGTGTCACATAGCCCTCTTTTTTCTCCCTCCAAACTGATCCGTTTCTCCTCAGGGGCAATGACTGCCTCCATTAATGATTCACGGGCTCAAATAAAAGGGATTTAAGTTGACGTTGCGTCACGTGAGCGGGGCGCATAATACTGCGCGATGTTATGGCACGGGGAAGAAAACCGGAGCCCCGGTCTGGCCATATGATGCTGATTATATGCGGGTTACCCCCACTTTCCGTGAGGGGAGTCCAAGCTTTGTAGTTTGTTTTTCGAGGGGAGAAAAAGCTAAGAGAGGCAGACTGAAACAGAGACGATCCCGGGGTTGTGGATGTATTGCACTGCTTTCACGGACGGATATGTTTTTCCACGCGGACAGAGTCAGAGCCCGAGCTTTGGGAGGATGGATTTTATTTTGAGGTATTTCCGCCGATTGTTCATTACTGTCGTGAGTTATTGCTGTGCGAGACAGAGGTCAGTAAAATGGGGGTCCAGGGTTTCTGCAGGGCGAGGAGCAAATATAGACCGAGAAGCGATATTTGTCTGTTAATATCTCCGATTCATCAGAGCTAATCACGAAACATAAATAGACCGTCAGAATTTACACACAACATATAAAGGCAACGATTTAAGGATTTGCCATGACTATTAAAATATAGGCATTGTTACATTTCATGCTTCCAGGCTAAGCATTATATTAAAGCTGTTATTGGTTTCCTTGTAAACTTAGAAAAGAGTGAGGTATTTCTGTCTTAGTCACATCTCTAATAGCAAAAACAACTATTCGAATAAACAGGCCCGTGGAACCGTTTGTAAATAAAGCGGCCATTTAAATATCAGCTTCCATGAAAAACCCCAAACAGAGCGCGCGGCCGCTCCAAGGTGCAACCAGTCCTATAAAACAATACATTTCGTGTCTTTACGTCTGTTTTTTTTGTGCGTAAATGATACATCAAGACGAGCCACATAAAAAGCAGTGAAAAGCGGTGGGGTTGTGTCGCTCCGCCAGGGAAACGAGGATATAATGGAAGACTGAGTGCCATCCAGGACCGCGCGACCATGCTGAGGTCACGGCGCTCCTGCTTGATTTATGGGCGCGGGGACTTGGGGAAGATGGAGCGCGAGAGCTAATGACTATTCGATCCGTTTGTGGAGAAAATGCTTACCGGCCAGCAGGGAAACAACAAACACGTTATTTGCATTGGTCCATTTTTATGTTATTAGTGATATTACGCTGATAGGCAGCAATATTTGGTTGTAATGCTATTATTGTCTGAGGAGCATCTTTGCATTTTGGCTTTTATTTATGCAGATTGCGTATTAGTTTTTATGGTCTTGTGTTTCCTACATATTTTGGATAATATTTTATCGCAAAATGCTAAAGGAAATCTAGATTATAATGGTTCCTATTAATATTTAAAAGAAAGACTTTGAGCCTGCTGGTAAATCTAAAATTTGAGCCAAATAATTACCTTGAAAATGCTTGCATCGAATATAACTAGTTTTGAGTTATTCTGTTTTCGATATGTTTCATTTTGTGCCTTTTAAAAATAAGGCCTAAACAATTACTGATTATAACAATAGACTTATTATTCATAATCACATTTTACCTATATGGGTGGCGCCAATTCGAAAACAATATCCACACTAATATATTTTCCAGAGCACTTTAAAAGGTTTTATTATAATCCGAGAAACTGAACGTGTTTATTCCTCATTTCAGAAATCCAGCCGAGTAAATTCAGGCCACCGCACGGTCTCCGAGACACCTTGAACTGCCTTCGGTAAGTCCATATATCTTTATTGATTTGTGTTATGAATGCTTGATGGTGATATCCTTATTCAATTTCTAATAAGTACCACACACGCCCACCGAAGCACTCGCAGGGACAGGGAAGCAGCCTATGGCTTGTACATTTCCGTGTTGCAGCAATATGACCAGCCCGAGAGCAATAATTTCTTCTCTTCCACTTGTCTTTGTGGTGTAATTTGTCACTATAAAAGTGACGAGGGGAATCGCAGCTCTTGGAGCGGTGCCTTACTCCTTTCAAAAACTACTTTCAGTGAAAGCCATCTGCTTGTATCTGCTATAGTTTACTGCGCTCAAGTTTAAAAAATGGATTTTCTTTCAACATTTCAGATTTTACTTCTCACATTGTTTTACGCCTTATTGTGCACGCCAGTATCCGACCACCACCTCATGACATTTCACCCTCGGCTCAGGGCCCAAATTAAAGAGAGACACGAATCAGCACTTTAGCGAAACACAAAGAAGTAAATAATTATACAATGTGACTCGTCTGGTTTCGAAAAGAAAAAGCAGAGTTGGCTAAAAAAGATCCTCACGCGTGAATTTTTGTCCCACACAGCCTCCCACGCCGTCCGAGTGTTCTACCTTTTAATTGTGTCATTGGATTTTGTCCCAGAGCCTGAAATCAGCAGAGAAGCTGCAGCTTTGGACGTGTTTACAGCCCCAGGAAGCTGAGAGGACATAAATCTATTTTTTTCCTCCATTCTTTCTTTTGGCTGCAAATAAGAAGCATTACCATGCAGAGGGATTCCCCCTGCTGCCGACTCTCCTCTCCCCTGCTCCTCGCTGCATGTCCTCCGCTCTGCCTTTTGGTGATGAACCTTCTTCCCATTTTTCACACTCTGCTCCCGGTGGGGTTTTCCCCTTGATATACCTCGGCGTTGATCTGAAGTTGCTGTGCTTTCTAATCTTAAAACAATATTGTACTGTTCATACAAGAAGAAGCCAAGCGTGGCTGTGGAATACCTGGCACTGGAATGAAAACGAATTGCGCGTCCCTTGTGCCAAAAGATTGAAGACTATTATGCAAAAATGCGGGTTAATGATTGAGCCGCGGATAGAAGCCCTTTATGTCCCGTGGAAATGGAAATGCAGCATGGTCAGCGGCTGATTATTCCTTTATATTCTCCCCTCTCTCCAGCATCTCGTCCACTGGGCTCATAATCTCACTACAAGACAGTGAAGTAAATAATAACAAAAACGATTTAAAACACGTTAGGGATTGACTTACATGCTATTTGTAACGATGCATTATGTTTTTTTTTTCTAGACGCGCTACCTCATTTGGTTGGGGGAGGAGGAGAGGTGATGTGAACTGGCTTTCCAAGGCGCTACTTATTTGCATAATTTTTTTTGTCTATGGTGACGCTCTGGTTCGGGGCAGTTCACTGGTGTCTGCATGGTACTGGTGAAGGATCACATAGTCTAGCATAGCCTTGGTTGAGTTTAATATTGCTATGAAGTCCTGGCCATTGCTCTATGGCATGACGATAAATTCAATCTTGGGGCCAGATAACTCTTATCTCGCTGACCCGACTGCTCACGCCTGCTTTCGTAATCTCGGTTTACCCATCCACGTCGAGTAGGGGAAAAAAAGAAAAGGAAAGAAGGAAAGGGGGTTCTCTCGGCTCTTCCCTTTTTTGTTGTGGCTGCTAATGCCTGGTGCATGGCAGGGCGCACTCTGCTGCTATTGCTGCCTCAGCCCAGCCAGCCCTGCCTTTAAACTTTTCCTCTGGATTACTGCTTTGATCGATTTCGCCGCTGAATGAGAAAATACCGCCCGGTGCTCTGCATTCGTCGTCAGAGGATAAGGTAAGCAGGCCAGAAATAGGCTCCATCGGTTGTAAATGGCGGAGTTTGTGTGTCGCGCGGTGATTTATCACCGTATGACTTAGATCTCGGTTCAGGAAGAGTTCACACTCAGTCAGGCAGCCAGATTTCTCTCCAACGTGGAGCAGAGGGCTGCGCACAGAATCTGTCGTTTGTCTCTCTTTCTCTGTCTTTTATGACTATCGCAACTGCTCGCCTGGAGATATACACCACAAAGCATTCTGATATCTTTTCCAGGTCATCGTGAGTGCAGATAGAGCGAAGACACCTTCAGTCAGTCTGCGGTTTAGCTGCGCTGAGGACCAGCTCTGGGCTCATTTTATAGTGATTTGCTTTGCACGGCTGCACAAAGTCAGAGTTGGTCGACATTTTCATTTCTTTTCTTTGCGTTAATTTTATAGCATTCTAGTTATGTGTCTGCTCCGGAACTATATTACAGGCTACACCTATCGATTGCGAAATCAGGAAGTAATTTATTTTTATTGCAGTCTACAGTATTAACATCGTTAATGTTAGGATCACATTTATTATCAGACACATTACACCAGGGCCTATTAGGAAGTGATGTTAAGGTCGCAATCAAAAATCTGTGATTTAATTTCGTTTTTATTTATGTCATTGAGTCTCCAAATTATATTCTTCCTCGACTGGTTCGACTGCAAAAGTTAAATATGTATGCAGACAAAGAAGTGCATGTTTCACAACCAAACAGTAAATGATAGGGCGGCTTAAGATTGTATTTGGCCTACTGAAAATTATTGACTTATATTTAAAAGTATTGCAGCATATTATTATTATTATTATTATTATTATTATTATTATTATTATTATTATTATTGCTGTTTCTCAGTGGCAATGATTAAAACACTGGGATTCCATTCTACTAATCCATTAGTAATGTCACATCATAAACTATTTCCCCATGATAACCCGTGGATCTGTGTCTATTATAGTTCCCCCAATAATCTTTTTGAGGCTGATCCCCATGGTTAACTGCGTGAATTATGGCGGTTTAGCAGCAGGCTCTAGCTGTGCCATTCCGGGTTTCTGTCCGCCTGAGTACCGGGCTCGGCTGCTCACCGGGCCGCTCATTCTGAACAGGCCGTCCAGGCCCACTGACCCCCATACATCACCGTGACGGGCCGCCGCGCAGGCAGCACCGACAGCAACCATTATTATGGGCCTGCAAGGAAAAGTTCACATCGTGGTCATGGAGATGCACGGATGCTCGCCCGGTTTTTCAGGTTTCCTCGTGGCCCTTCCATTTATCTTGCAGCATGCAAAGAAGAAAAAAAGAGAAGGAAGAGAATGCGGTTGTTTATGCTTTGCATCGGGTCGCAGGGGCAACAACGTATTGAGATATATCCTGTTACTGAAGTAAGTTTTTTTTAACTCATAGTGAAAAACAAAAATGCGTTAAAAGTTTGTGGGCCACATGGTATGTATTCACCTGCTAAATAGGAAATACTGTTGACACCCTGGTGGTACAATAACATAAATGAACGAATATGATTTCCCTGTGTGGTAACCCACTAATAAGGACATTATTTACCTACAGCATTTTCTCTCAGAGGTGTTCTGTAACTCAATATACAGTTTCATTCTTAATACGCCCAGACGTTTAGAATGTCATGCAGTTTCTTGTTAGGTCCTACAATTGATTTGACAATCTGAAATGCTTTTAAAGAAAGGTTTTTGTTTTGATGTGGTTTGGCACAGATGGTAATACAAGGTTAGTGCGTGCCTTTGTGCCCTGTGTAAGCCATAAGGTAAACGGTAATAGTCTACAGAACTGTTGGCCCTATCTTGCTTCCATAGTCTGCCGTGTCAGGCCTGTATTGAAAAGTAAGATGGATCGCCACCATTTCTTCTCCTCACAGTGCTTCTTGTAACCCTAGGTTCACCCGTGGAGGCCATTGGCGGAGAGGCGTCACGTGACCACGGGGTGCCAATGTTATTCTACAAGGGTGTCAAGACCCTGTCAGTTTCTGAAATAAATATTGGGAAACGGCGAGATGCAAAAGGCAACCTACTACGACAGCTCCGCAATTTACAGTGGCTACCCATATCAAAGCGCAAATGGCTTCAGTTATGATGCCAATCAGGTCCAATATCCCCGGGCCTCTCATGTGGAAAGTGAGTACCATCGACCTGCCTGCTCGCTGCAGTCTCCTGACGGCTCCGTGGCTCTGCAGAAGCCGGGGGAGATGGCGGAGAGCTGCGACAGGACCACAGCCATTCAGGCGGCGCAGTCCAAGGTTCATCCCGAAAGCAATCAACCGCAGGTGCCAGTATCAGGCCCACCCCCTCCCCCACAATCCCCCGGTGCTATCAGCCAAAATACAAGCAACGGGTCCAACCAGCCCAGTGCCAAGAACGGCTCCCCGACCTCTACTGCACGTAAACAGATCTTCCCCTGGATGAAGGAATCCCGTCAGAACACGAAGCAGAAACCCACCAGTAGCTCCAGTTCAGGTACTTTCAACCCAAACACCGCTGCGCCTGACACACACACATAACCTGATAGCCCCTGACCACAAAGTTACATGGTTTGGTTGAGGGAACAATACACAGTGGGTGTGGGTGGGTGGTAAGGCCCAGTGCCCCAAAATGTGCAGTGTGTTCTGTGCCAGTGTCAAATAGGTGTTCATTTTATCATTTTCAAGTCAGTGGTTTGTAGTATTATATGTTTGTATATATCTTGTTCCGCCTGAGGGATCCCAAATTTATTTAGGAACCCTAGCCAAAAAATGACCAGAGTTTAATCAACAACTCTGAGACATGGTCAGAGTATTTTTTTTTTTTATTGTATCCACATCCTGTTCTGACTTAGCCACATCTTGGAAAATTTCCAAAATGATACCCCAAACGTAATATACTATAAATACACTATAAGGTTTATAGACTGTAGAAGAAACATGTGCCTCAACATTGGAAGTAGATTACACCATTTGTTGTCCCTGTGCCCTGCAGCTGACCTGTCCTGTCCCCACTGTAAACACGCATCTCCACTGATCACATAATGTTCCTGGAGAGACAACAAACAAACATGACAAACACACCAAAACAGTTGTTTCAGTTTGTCCTGCTGTTTTGATTAGAGGGAGACTTGGTGTTTCAGAGTGGGGGGTTTGTGTTTGGAGAATGTTTATGTACATAGAACCAACTTAAAAAAATCTGAGATGCCCATCTTCCCACGATCTTCTTATTTTGTAAATTTTGTGGTTCAATTAGGGCATTGATAGTATTCAAGAGTAAAAAAATAAGTTGTGTGGCTTAATTTTTATGTGCCAACATTTTAGGCATATTTCAAACCAGATCCTGCAGTTCTGATAACAGGAAGCCTTGGTGAGTCAGGTTGAGGAGTTTTTTTTTAAATTTACATATAAACTCAATTAAATATTAATTACCTAATACTTATTTTCTTATATGGAAACGCAAAGCAATGGTGCTTTTAATCTAATTGTAATTTCTGTTTAATGTTTTGTTTTAATGTTTTTCATTCGTTTTTAACAACACGTTGAAATGCTAACATTATGGAAACCCCTTTACGCACGTTTTACGCACGTTTTACGCACCTGTACAGCCCCAGATCCTGTTGTTTAATTTGAGGAGAACTTTATGGGACAGACTGGGGAACTTGTCTTTAGGGTCTTTACTTGCTTAGACGTAACTTAGAAATTCAGAGATGCTCATCAACTTATTTTGTAAATTAATTGCTACATCTTATAATTACATTGTAGGTCGAGAGCTAAAAAGAGCTAAAATGCAAGATAGTGTGGCGCCTTTCATTGTGGTTTATGCTGGGAAGATGTTTGCATAAAATTTTACCAACTGATACCATTTCTGAAAATTCTTTTATGCACACTTTACGCACATACGCAAGCCAGATCCTGATGTTTTGATTAGAGGCATACTTGGTGTGTCAGGGTGGGGGGTTGTGTTTTCTATGCAAATACCCCCAGTCTAGAAAATCAGAAATGCTTACTTTCCCGTGGCCCTCCCATTTTGTAAAATACAGGCCATTTTCTAATTAAGTTATATGTACTCTTCGGTAATAAGGGCTTAGAATGCAAAGCAGTGTGTCGCCTTTCATTGTGATTTATGTTTGTAAAGGGGTTTTCATTACTTTTAACAACACGTAGAGGTGCTGACGTTTATGAAATGCCTTTTACGCACGTTTTACGCACGTACGCCAGATAACAATAATCCTGCGCTGAACACACGTTTCCCAAATCAGTCTTTTATTAATCATGTTAACTAGCCGTTTAAACAGGAATTCGTAAGTGAGCATACAATAATAGCCGTTATCACAAGTGACCTACATACGTGGGTATTCCACGTGTTAACTGCTCTTTCATCTCTGTTCTAACCTAATGGGTCAGGTTATGTCATGCTGCATTCCTTTCGCTCCACGTTTGGACGACAGGTAGTGAAATTTATTAAGTGTTGGCCGCCTGCCACAGCGGCTAGTAGACCAACACCTTGCTATTCTGCAGCCAAGCTCCAGGCTCTTAGAAGAGGAGGCTTATCAGGGAGGGCAGGGCGAGCTGCTTCATACACCCCGAGGAATACATAATGCTTGTGTTTGCATTACGCGTGTGCTACTCTGTGACTACCGGGGGAGATGAGGGTCAAAATGTTTTAGTAGGAAATCTGAGGTTACTTGGTTCGTATCAAATATTGACCTACTATTCTTCGGCTGTTTTTTGTTTGTAGTTACTGTAGCGCGCTCACAGACACAGTGAGCGTACACTGATTGTTAATTGTCTTAAGGGGCTCTCATGATAACCCGTGTGATTTGGACTCGGCAGCGGAGCTATCAAAATGGTGAGATGTTTGTAAACGCGTGCACATGCTCACGCGCACGTAAAGAGGGAGGGGGACGAGAGAGAACGAGTCGATGATGAAACTCCGATTTAATGTGGAGCAGGGCATATTTATCTAGTAAACCACCCCCTCTTGAAAGTTCTGTTATCAGCGTGTTGTCAGATGGTTTTACTTTCACTCTCACTTTCCTGTCTCTGCCTCTGTACCCCTCCCTCTCTCTCTGTAATGGATTACTGATTGACATCCTCCTCTCCTCCTCCCTGACAGTGGAGAGTTGCCCCGGAGACAAGAGTCCTCCGGGGTCAGCAGCATCGAAGAGGGCCCGGACAGCTTACACCAGCGCCCAGCTAGTGGAGCTTGAGAAGGAGTTCCATTTTAACCGGTACCTCTGCAGACCCCGGAGGGTGGAGATGGCAAACCTGCTCAACCTCACCGAGAGACAGATCAAAATCTGGTTTCAGAACCGCAGGATGAAATACAAGAAGGATCAGAAAGGTGTTGGAATGATGCCTTCTCCTGGCGGACAGTCCCCTCGGAGCCCCGTGGGGCCGTCGTCTGGTGGTGGTGGGGGGGGGAGGATACCTCAACTCTATGCATTCTCTTGTAAACAGTGTCCCTTATGAATCCCAGTCGCCGACGTCTTACAATAAACCTCATCAAAATGCATACGGCATGGCCACGTCATACCCCCCTCCTTTGAACAGCTCCCTCAACAACTGCCCGCCCTCCCAAAAGAGGTATCCCGGGACCGACTCGGCCACGCCCGAGTATGACGCGCACCCTCTCCAAGGCAATGGCAACTATGGGACTCACATGCAGGGCAGCCCCGTTTATGTCGGCGGAGGTTACATCGACTCAATGACCAACTCTGGGACCTCTGTTTTTGGTCTGACCCACCTCCCGCACCCGCCGCCCGCAAACATGGACTACAATGGAGCAATCACAATGGGCAACAGTCAGCATCACGGAGTGTGTGATCCGACACCGACGTACACAGACCTAACGTCGCACTACTCTCAGGGAAGAATCCAGGAAGCGCCCAAACTGACGCATCTGTAGCAGTGGCGCAGCTCGGATCACTCCGCCCATTGTCTCATCCTCCTCCAGACACATTACTGCTTTGTTTCCGCGCCTCCTCACGGCTTCCACCTTCTCTCTGCTTTTGTTTATGTTCTCTATAGTTTGATGTGTGAAGTAGCGTAGGATAAATAATCACGACTTGCTTGAATTTTTCTCTATTTGCTGTCATTGTCTCACAAAGACCTTTATCTGGGCTGTAGGACGTCTAGAGTGGGAGGGAGGGGGCACAGTACAGTATATGCATAGGCTTATTTAATCTTTTTTTAAATCATGTTTTAAAATCGAAACTCAAACAGGGTATTATGAACATATGTTATTCATTTTAATGTGAAGTTGTTCGTCTTTTATTTATCCGCAGTTGAAGAATTGTGTTTTGCATTTTGTTGCACTTGTGAAAGGATCCTTCAAGAACCACGAGTTGGGATTATGGGGGACATACATCTTCAAAAACAAGGGGTCATGAGCTTACACGCAACCTCCCTTGCTTGTGTTATTCTATTGGACTTTTTAATGTTATTTATTTTGTTCGGTGTTAAGATAAAAGAGTCCTTTAGTATTATTTGACACCTCTGCGATCTTTGTGTGGGGACGAGGTTGGTGGGGAATTAGCGTCACGGCCCTTTTCCAGCCCATACATGTAGTCCAGCAGCAGCACACTATGTTGCTATAACAGGCTACGTTTCCATTTCTTCTTCGAGGAGGTGTTTTATTTTCTCAGCGAATGTAAAATCAATCAGTCATGCAATAAGGGTGAAAAGAAGGTCACACATTAGCGGTTTCTTTTCTTGAAGAAAAAAAGAAACAGGCATCTTCAGTTTTTTTTCGATGTCATACATTCCACGCTGCTCCAGTTCGAATAAATAAATAAAACAATTGAAATATAATTGCAGCAAACCTTTCCATTTTAATTTAGACACATCAGAAGCATTTCACATGATCGCAAAATTAAAAACAGTTCCTAAATAAAAAGGTAAAAATATATCTCTACTTCTACAATATTACATATTATTGTTCTTATAAAATTCATGACTTGATTAGAATATTAGTGGTGATAACAAAAAAGAGAAACATTTTTAGACAATTAGCAATATAAGAAAATAATAGTTAAATTATAAACCCTGGATAATAATTGGTAAAATTATAAATTTGTATAATATCTGTACTTATCAAATATTGTGAAGCCAGTGGCCATATTTAATATTCAATAACAGAAAGGGAAATGACCGCAGATAAAGTCAGTTATTGAATTAAAGCTGCTTGTGTTTTTTTTTCTCTTCTCTCCTTGAGTCGACGTGAAGAAAACTCGGGTGGCCTTCTCCCCTCCTCTCATCTGCGTGGGCACATCCATAATAATAAAAATGTCAGCCGGGCCCTTGTGGAGATTCTGCAAGAAGACAACAATCTAAATGAGAAATCGTTTGAAAAATAATTCCCTGATATGTTCAGTCAGTCACATGCGGTCAGAGAGGTTATAGGCTGAAGTAGAATCGTAACGGGGACTTATTTGTCTCATTATATTACAGATTTGCAGATGCGATCATGAAGCCATTTCAACGCGGAAAGCCTCGGTTATGAGGATGGTTCCAGCAAAGCAAATTATCAGTGGAAAGCTGAAAAATGGCAGTGAATTTCTTTGTGTGTATTTTGTTCAAATGACAGTCCAACACAGAAATGATTCTACATTTAAATTTGTTTTGAATTCATTTTAAATACATGCAGTAATTCCAGACATTGCTGAAAAAATAGAATACATGCATAAACTGAGCTACATGTGAATATTGTTTTTATAAATCTCTATTTTTCCCCCTGTAAAAAATAGAGATTTACAAAAGAATATAAGTATTGTTTTACTATGCTCAAGGACTTTTCTGCTCATGAAATTACCAAAACCTTTTTTGTACCATTTACTCTTTGTGCTTTTGCCTTTGTGTAACTGCGGTATTATTTCTTCTCCAGAAATAATTTTCATCCCAATCTGATTGATATAAAAGGGCATGGACATTAGTAACCCTGACATATGGTTAGCAGGGAAACCTAGAACAATTGAACCATGGTGTGTCACAGTAAAAAAAAAAAAAAAAAAAAACCTGAGTATTCCTGCATCCAGCAGACACGCGCGCACATGCACACGCGTGCACAGCAAGACGCTGATTTGACCCATATGCGCCATACACAGGTAGTACATAAATAACGTTTTAACTGAAACAGAAGATTTGTATTTCTTTCATTGCGTTTCTATCCGTGGGAAAGTGCTCCTAAATCAATCCTGCTGTAAAGACAAGTGTGTAGGACAGGCTGGGGTCCACTAAATGCCGCCACCCACTCCTTTCCTCGCACACAAAGCCTGTGCGTAATTCCAAAAAAAAAGAAAAAAAAAAAGCCATCCATCTCTTCCCCTCTGTCCTTCACCGCACGGTATGGTCCGCTCACAAACCTGCATGTCTAATAAAACGACAAATACGTGTCTTTTGTGTAAATGCAGTCACAATTCAAAGATAAAAGCCAGGTGGAGAAGCTGCTTCGCCCTACTCACCGTTGGCGCACTACCGCCTCCTCAAAAAGGAAATGGTCGCGTCTTGTGTAGATGGATTCTTATTTATCTTATAAAAGATCCCTCCAGCGACAGCCCGGCTACAACTGCGAACAGAAACTGGTTCTAATCTGAGTGGCCAGTGTTTCTCACCGCTTCCTGGCTGCATTTGATCCGGGGGAGAGTTAGAAGCCTTAAATGTGTTGTGAGGGCACCGAGCTGTCAGACCTTTTGGCGAGTAAGATTGATCGCGCACAGGCTTCCAGGACTCTTTGTTTGGTATATAAGCAACAAACTGAGAGAGGCCTACCACTTCTCTTCTTCCCTTCTCTTACTCACCAAGCCATATTTCTTTTTTTAATGAAAATATAACATGTACTGCTTGACGAAAAACATCCCAATTGTGGCTTTCAAAGATTATTGTGGAAGGGCTATAAAACCAAACACTGCAGGGAAGCGCCACTCAATAACTATTCCATTTACATAATAACGCTGCAAATGGATTCATTGTAAATGGTCGATTGTGAACGTGATGGTGTTTGCTTCGTTGCAATTTCTAGTAGAAGTGGTACTGGAAATACTGTGAGATGCCTTTCACAGCATTGTGGCTGCTGTCCTCCCAGTAAACCCTGCTGTATCCTCGTGGGTTTCCGCTCTTAACACCAATGTGAAACCATTCTAAATATTGTGATAATATTTCAAATAACCTAACAATTATGGCATTTTTAGGTTATCGAAGAATGTGACTATTACCAGACCCCAAAGACAGAGCTCCTGTGTGTTTAGCCTTGTGTTTGTGGACTTGTGCATGCACGTGGGCGCGCATGACCTCATTATAAAATCGAATAAACGAAAACCTATATGCTTTGATATATCTATAGAGGCCACACAAATAGCATATAACACAAAGCTTACCAGTGCGCATGTATACATGCGTGTGTATCTTTTTCAAGTTTGAGGACCTAATGTGTAAATGTTAAACAGCTGTTATTGGATAAAACGTGTAATATCCGTCATTATTATCTTATTGGAAGGGTTTTTATTGCAACACATGTCAATGGATGCACTGCATATTTCATTGTTATGCATCTTTAAAGAGTTCCATGTATTATTGAGTGAGTCCACTGAGCAGACTGGATTGTTGGGGTTGGTTGCTGTCGAGAAGTCTCAGTATCAGTTTTTGGTATGTTTTTTTTTCACCTCTGAAGCCTGACTCTTGCCTGTATGAATAGCTACTGGCATGTAGTGTGTGTGTGTGTGTGTGTGTGTGTGTGTGTGTGTGTGTGTGTGTGGGGGGGCGTTCTCGACTGACATCCTCAAACAATACGAGAAAGAGGAGTGCACGAATCCGCGCACCCTAGGCTGGGCTCCTTCCCTGTAATAGTGAGCGTCAGCCATTCTTAAAAAACACATTTTGTAGCTCAGTGGACTGGACTGGAAGGGCGAGAAGAGGATAAACTGAGCGGACAAAGATGTAAATAAAAACAGTCGTCCCCACAGCTGAGCGAGGCGTTCTTCAGAGTTTTTGGATCAATCAGGCAGACAGTGGCTCCTTTTGATTAAACCCCAAATTGTCATTGGGCAGAGGTAATCATGTGACAGGCAATTCGGTCCAATTTCAACCTTGTCTCCATGAATTCAATAGTTTAATAGTAGCTCGGTCCCCATACGGCCGTAATCAGTGATATAGAAAAAACACCACCAGGAGATTTTTTTTAATGATTTTTTCTTTCTCGTCCTCACTGAGCCGCAACATTTATAAAAATACGCGTGCAAACTTTCCTCGGCTCTCAGGGAGCGGAGATGAATTACGAATTCGAGCGAGAGAGCGGTTTTATCAATAGTCAGCCGTCGCTTGCTGAGTGCCTGACATCTTTCCCCCCTGTCGCTGATTCATTTCAAAGTTCATCAATCAAGAGCTCGACGCTTTCACGCCCGACACTGATTCCTCCTCCCTTTGAGCAGACCATTCCTAGCCTGAATCCGGGCAGCCATCCGCGGCACGGCCGGCCCAGACACAGCCCCGACGGATGCAGCCCGCTGCCCACCGCCTCCTTACCCCCGGAGTACCCCTGGATGCGGGAGAAGAAAGCCTCCAAGAGGAACCACCTGCCGACCTCTACCGCTACCACCATCTCCAATGGACCCGAGTGTTTTTCTCCAAAAGGTAGGTGATTTCAAAACGAGCACTTTACTGCAAACGCGTTTAGTATCTGTTGCTAAATTGGACCTCAGTAGGCCTTTCCTAAAAACAAACAAATAAACAAACAAACGTTTTATTCTGAGTGATTTGTGGTTATTGCTTTGCTTCGACTGAGTATGAAGCAAGAAAAAAAAAAGTTTGGGTAAAGTTTGGTGATGTAAGATGATTTATTCCCCTAGCCGTGGCAGAGTTTTGATGTGTGACAGTAATGAAGAGTGATGGAGTGCCGTTGCCGAGGAGGGCAGCTGGAGCATTCATTAGTATCCCACGCCAGCCTGGACCTCGCTGCTTTTAGTGCACTGTGTTTGCTTCACGCTCATGCTGGACGTTATTTTATGTGTAAAACAATCTGATGAGTATCTTTATGCTGTAATGGTTTTTAGATAAAGTGTGCACAGGCTATAAGCCCGGGTCAGTGTAGCTCCAGCGGCCATTTTGCTGCAGCGTGTTGTGAGCCACTCTCTAGCGGTATGCGATAGCCATAACTTTGAGATGCACGAGCAGCGGGGTTATGTAACTGTTGTGCCCTGCGTTTTTAATCCCATGTTACCGCGATGCTTATTTTCCAGGCTCGCCTGAGATTGTGGAGAGTGGCGGTGGGGGAGGAGGGGGCTCCCGTCGGCTGAGGACTGCGTACACCAACACACAGCTGCTGGAGCTGGAGAAGGAGTTCCACTTCAACAAGTATTTGTGCCGGCCGAGGAGAGTGGAAATAGCGGCCCTGTTGGACCTGACCGAGAGGCAGGTCAAAGTCTGGTTCCAGAACCGGCGCATGAAGCACAAGCGGCAGACCCAGAGCAAGGAGAACCACAACGGGGAGGGGAAAGGGCCGGGCGCCGAGGACGGCATCCACAGCGACGAGGAGGAGGACGAGGCCCCCCTGTACGAGCGGAGCGGGGCCCTGCTGGAAAGAGATACCTGCTCCTTTCAGAATAACTCGCTCAGCTCCACGCAGCAGCTCCACAATGGCGAGTCCATCAGCTTTGCTGCTGCGCCGCTGAACAGCAATGACAAAAATCTGAAACATTTTCCCAACCCGTCACCCACTGTTCCGGGCTGCATGTCAACAATGGGCCCAGGCTCTGCATCTGGCCCGGACAATGGCGACAGTCCCCCGGCCCTGGATGTTTCTATACACGATTTTCAACCTTTCTCCTCGGATTCCTGCCTACAGCTCTCCGATGCAGCCTCGCCGAGCCTGTCAGAGTCTCTGGACAGCCCCGTGGACATTTCTACGGACAGTTTCTATTTTTTTCTCGGAGTCCCTAACTACAATCGACCTGCAGCATCTGAACTATTAACTAAAATCAATCACAATAGCTTTCTTTTTTTTTTCTCTCGGGACAATAAATATCAGGCTATTAACTTTGTTATTTGTATATTCGGCACATTTATTCTGTTGATATTTGACTTGACGATTAATACAAGGTAAGGATGAAATGAAATCACTGAAATAGCTCTTCTCAAACGTGGCTTGTAATTACCATAACAAAATTTATCTCTTTGAATGGAAATTATGAGTGTATGTGAATAATTATACAATATTAGGCCTATGGAACCTGGTCATTTTATTTTTGTATAGCTTCCAATGTCTTGGATATTTTTGTTAGAATACAATTAACTTGCTACAATCCTTTTTTCCCCTGGTGTTTTGACTCGTTTCTTTTTCTATTTACAGAGTGGATATTTTTGTTTGAATTATTCATGTAGAAAATATGCAAAATAAAAAAGTAGGGCATAAGAAGATAGAGACGTTATGCAAATTTTACAACAGGTTGGCAATGAATATAAATAGTCCAGTCCGCGTTGAGCTGTGAAGGCACGCACGATTGAAATTTACTTTTATTGTGGGATTTAATTTCAACATGATGCGGATTGTTTTAAATAGATAACTGAAACATAAGACATGTATATTTTTATTTTTTATTTTAATGCTAAGGCAGTTAATTTTCTTATTTAAAACTTTGGAGATGAAACTTTTTAAAATGTAGTAAAATGACTTAAATATCTGGCAATTAGCAGTTTATTATCTAATTATTAATACAAAAAAGTAACATTGGTTTGCTGAAATTACTTGAGATTTTTTTCTTAGATCTACACAGACATGCTGGCACTATATTTCAAGCTGCCTACAGGAACCCTAATGTAGATTATTTTATTTTCACCTTCAAACTTCATACATTCGAGAGTAAAAGCAAACACGCCAGCACGGATCTATAGCATGACAGGGCTTTAACATTGTGTGCATGTTGCAGGCGAATACCCCAGCCATGTTTGCCTTCAGGAGCTCATAAATCACTCCGTGGCATGAATGAGACGGACATTAAGGAGACCAATTGTGGCGTAATGTGCACAAATAAAACCGCACTTACATTTTCATACGGGACTCCCCAATTCCTGTGCTAAAAGGGGGCTGAGACTCCGCATGCGTTTGGTAATAATTCATTTTTATAGCTTGTTTAAACACGGCTCTGGCTCGGGGACAGCGGCAGTGTGCAGCAGGCAGGCTGCTCAGGTTGAGGCTGCACTCTTTCCCCGCGTGTTAAAAGTAGCCCAAACTCAAAAGAGTCTACTTTTGGACTCGAGGTAATTTATCAGACACACATTTACTAAGAATAGCTGCGGGGAAAGGAGCATTATGCAATATCTGGCTGTACTTTTACGCAGTTTGTACGTTTTGGGGGGGACTCCACAACATTATTTAGAGCAGCTCTGTTCGTATAGTAAGTCTTGGAGGTCAATATGTGGTTATGAATGGTCTTGCTCTATTGTATTGTACTTGAATTGATTTATGGGAATCAGTTATTAGCACATGCACAGCTTGACTCAGTATATCATTCCACTTTAACCGCTTTATGCGTGAGAGCAGCAAAAACAACCACCGGTTGCAACGCCGGCCTGCACGGATCGATTGAGAAACTCATCTTCACGTGCCGTATTCATAACCTCGGGTTTTCAGTGGCGGTTTATCGAATAATCTGGAAGCCATAAGAAGCTAATCGACTGGTTTAGCATTAGCCTACTGGGTAACTGCAGTGAGCGTATGTGTGTCAGTGTGAGTGTATATTTAAGGAGGAGGTATAGGGGTAAAAGGAGGGGCAGATCCTCTACACTCTTGCACTCCAGCGCCCAGGGACTAACCACGGGGCCAGTATAACCAAATCATTCCGAGACAGCGCGCCTTTTCTGCTCACATGTGTTCACACAAAGAGCCGAGAAAGCTCCGAGGCCTGGCGAAGTTTCCACTAGGCAGACAAGGCAGAGATCCACTGCGCCCACGCGCTACTGTTGCAGAGGCAGCTGGGAAGACAGAGAGGAGGGGGTGGGGGGTAGTATTGACCCCACTGCGATTTTTTTTTTCCACTGGAGGGAAGTTTATATCACCCTTTGACTTTCTTTAATATCTCATGAGAGTGCAATAGCTGAAAACTTTTAGAATCAAATTAGAAAAAACAACAATGTCCATTTTTAGTATTCATATTTACTCTTATATACATCTAAATCTATACGCAGTAATGGAAGTAAATATTCAGCTACTTAAGTAAAAGTAGCAGTATCACACTATAACACTCCATTACAAGGGAAAGTCATATTCAAAATTTTACTCAAGTAGAAGTACATAAGTATTAGCAGGCAATATTCTGCTCTGTCAGTGTTATCTTGATCTTGGGTACTTTAATTTATGCCAATGTGTATTTTCATATATATCATTTCTATCTATCTATCTATCTATCTATCTATCTATCTGAATACATGTCATCGTGCATTTCTAAACACACTGAAAAGCATTTCGGGTGTTTAACAACAGACGGCCATTGGGGGCGCTCATCCCTACATGGGATCCTGTCTTCCTCCCTCCTTCCTTCCCCCCTTTCCTCCTTCTCCCCTCCCCTTTCTTTTCCTTCCTCGGTGAGAGGTTGGCTCTTTCTGCTATCACTGCATCGCAGCTCTCTCCCCCCTGTCTTTTTCTTTCGGTGCAGCTTTTCGTGACCATTAATTTCAAGCAATAAAGCAACAGCTTTATTTGATGAACTTAACAGGATAATCAGCCTACAGTCGCACCTCGGGCTATATGGGCGCATTAAACTCCACGAAGAGCCTGGCATTATCAGATCATTTGATCACTATACATGCATAATGAATACATGTGGGAGTGAAATCTGAGTAGATGGCAGACCCTGTGACCCCAGGAGAGGAAAAAATTAATACTACATCATCCTAATGTTTAATAGGTTTTCTTGTCGTTACATCACCTGTGACCCCCCAGCAAGTACTGAATAGCAGCTAAACATTTCTAATGCGACCTTGACGGGGAACAAAGTTATTAGAAAGCTCTTTTTTGACTGAACTCGAGCACTTTCTGCGTGAGTCAGGCAGAGTGAAACCTTCTTGCCTCTCCCTCACTGTCACACTGTGAACATATTTGCTGAGCAAATCCCTCGCAGTGTTAAAGCGTGAAACACTTCGCATTGGAATGGGACACTGATAGCCCCATAGCCTGTGGCAGTAACACACACACACACACACACACACACACACACACACACACACACACACACACACACACACGCTATCCATCTATCCCGCAGAGAATGACACCATTATACACATGACATCACGGCTGTTACGCACTGGCGGATACAAACACGCACGGAGGGCACAAGCACAACCACGCGCATGCGCATACACACACACACACACACACACACACACACACACACACACACACACACACACACACACACAATTCTCCTCTCTATTCCAAAAATACCGTACCTGAGGTCAGAGTGCCAGGTCGTCCTCGTGGAGAGGTTGCAGGGGGTGAAACGTTAATCTTTCCCCGGGTGGGAAAGCGCACAGCAGGGGTTAGAAGAAATCGTGTTTGCTGTTCCCCGCTCTTCATGCGACCCCGGAGCTGTCCACCGCCGTCTGCCTCCCAGCTCATTGTTTGCTCGGCCAATACATTAGTAACGACGCGCGTCACCTTGATCGACGAGCGCCTGGAATTTAAATAGCCACTCAAACACCAATCTGTCACCGGCTAAGGGGATAAGGACAAGTACCTCATTTGCTGACCCGGGCCCACGTGACAGCACCCGTTCATTGATATCGGCCCGTGCGCGCCCCTCCTTCCTCTGATAAGGACTGAGTATAGGTAAAGGTTGGCACGGTCACTCAGGGTAAGAGGGGAGACAGGAATAGATCAGAGGGTGTCTGTAGAGCGGACGGTCCCTCGGTCCCGGTACAACAATGCTACAATGAGCAGCTTCTTAGACTACTCGGTGATGAGCGGTGAAGGAGGCTCATGCTCTGTCAGGGCTTTCCACTCTGACCACGGGATTACAACTTTCCAGTCCTGCGCGGTTACTGTCAACAACTGTGGGACGGATGACCGCTTCATGGGGAGTAGGGCTTCCCCTGACGGCATCCCTCATCAGCCGGGGTCATATCAGTCTACTGCGAGCTCCTTAGGTCTCGCCTATGGGGCCCATCCGGCCTGCAGCTCCAGCTATGGACCCCAAAGTTTCTGTGCTACGTACAACCATTACGCGCTCAACCAGGAAGTAGACTCCACAGCGGGATTCCCCCAGTGCGGCCCACTGATGTACTCGGGTAACATTTCCTCCTCCATGGTCTCTCAGCATCGCCAAGGCTACAGTGCCGCCCCCCTGGGTCAACTGCAGTATGCCCACGCTGCCTATGGCGGCGGGCACGAGCAAGCAGCACCTTTTCCTGGGTGTTCAAACCCGCTGTCACCACTGCACGCAGCTCACCTGGAGGCTTGTTGTTCACCTCTGTCTGAGGGCGCATCTTCTGCACAGACCTTCGACTGGATGAAAGTCAAGAGGAACCCACCAAAAACAGGTGGGTACCAAATGCCAATGGCACAAAGTGTCATGTCTGTAAACAACACTGTGTATAAGTTATCCAAACTCTTTACATATTAGTAATGTCAAACAATATTGACACGTTTGAATGTGTGGAACACAAGGATATAAACATATTTGAAGCCACGTTGTGGAGTTCAGTTTTATTCAGTTTGCCACTTTCTGATTGTGCCATGTGCCATATCATTTGTTATGTTGTCAAAGACAGAAGGCTGGGAATACCCCTTGTTGTATAATAAGTATTATAATGTATACAGTAGCAGATGTTAGACTAATGTAATGACTAATGTTAGACTACACATGTATTACATCATATTTCAAAGCAGATGTCATTAGTTAACAGCTACGTAAAAGTTGCTCCTGCTGCGTAAAATTGCTTCTTGCTGCGTAAAAGATGTTACCAAACACAAAGAGTTGTCTAATAATAACAACTCGTGTGTCGTGAGCAGAGGACATGTAGGGTAGCTTTTTTTTTTTTTTTGCTTAGTTCACGGTGATTTGTTTCTCTGACTACAGGCAGGTCTGGGGAGTACGGTTATGGGGGTCAGCCGAACACGGTCCGGACCAACTTCACCACCAAGCAGCTGACGGAGCTGGAAAAGGAGTTCCACTTCAACAAGTACCTGACCCGTGCGCGACGCGTTGAGATCGCGGCGGCGCTGCAGCTGAATGAGACTCAGGTGAAAATTTGGTTTCAGAATCGAAGGATGAAGCAGAAGAAGAGGGAGAAAGAAGGACTGCTGCCGGCGAAAACTTCATCGTCAGACCCGGGAGAGAGCAGTCAAGAGAAAATGGACGATGCAGCATCAGAGAAGTCTATCTCAGCCCCCTCTACTCCGTCACCCACATCCTCCACGGTATCTGATCCTTACTCATCCAACTAAGAACAAACTGCCTCGTTTCATCTTTGGGCCACAGGCGGCCTGTATATATCAAAACTCATACCCAGTGTACCAAAGTTGATGGATGACATATGTGGACATTTAGGACGAATTAATGCACTATGCGGGACTTCGGACATTAACATGGACTATTTCTGACTTATAGATTTGTTTTATATTGTGTATAGTGTTTGGAAGAGCGATACCATTACTGTCCAAACTGTAGGCCGATGGTTTAAAACGTGTCCATTTTCTTTTGAAATCTGACGTTATATATACGTTGCGCTTCGACTATGCTGGTGCAAAGATATCCAGTACCTTCCTTACACCTGCTCCCGATGAGTGCTGCTGAGAGTGCCAATGTGAAGTCACAAACAAATACCTCAAATGTGCCAAAGTTGTGCGTAATGGCCACAAGGCCGGGGTGATTGCACTGAATGTCGCCAGTTAGGCATCACACAATCAACGAGATGACCTCGTTTATTAATCGTTAGCCTATGAAATGTATTGTTATAGTAAATCCTTAATCACTGTCGCCTCTGTGTTTAAGGCCTGTGTGTTTGTCTGTTGCGACTGCCTGAATGTCTGTTGCGTGAGATTCGCACGATGCATAATGCTTTCATGTATTATCAGCAGGGCACTGAGTTTTATCAGTTGGGGAAGCAGTCATGTAAGGCCATGTATGTTCCAGGCTTTTATCTGTTATCTATTTAATCCAGTGGAGCACATACAAAATGATTTGTCCAGAGAGACGTCTACGGGTCAGTCATGTGTATTAAAGTGCGTTTACCTCTAAAAAACTATTCATCTGTGTCATTGCTGAGGGGAATCATGGGAGACAGGATTTAAAGACTTTCCGAGGATCTAAAAGTAAATCTTCCATCTAAATCCGCCCATCAGACCTTTATTCTAGAAAGGATTAATTAAGAAATGGAATCTCTGTCCTTTTCCTATCGTTTGAGAAGCTGCACGTGTCTCTTTTACGCGCCGCAGAGTCTCTCAATGTATGCGGTGGTGCGCGCTCCCGTCCCTGGGGTAAAGAGTTATTGGCATAATAAAGGCATGTTTATCCACAGAGGAGATGTGAGCGCGGATGTCAGCGTCATTTGTGATGACAACCTCATCGAGCTCTCGGCTTATTGAAGAGACAAAAAAGAAACTCTATCGATTAAAACATCGAGGTTAGGCTATCGACAAGGATGGGGCCGTACTGGCCCTGTCAGCGATAACTCCTCAGTTCCCCAAGTCACAAGGAGGTGTCATCATCCCCACCTGATGACAGCATGAACACTGAAAACTTGCAGCACTATGTCACACGGTCAGCCACATATTTTTGATTTAACAAGAGTAATTATTTCAGGTTCTGTTATATTTACAGCTGATTTGTTAATATGCTCTTTCAAATAACGAATTTGAGAAAATAACGATCATATTGATTTACATTAGAAGTTCATATCTTTTATTATTTCAGCAAGTTTAACTAAACAGGAAATTTTGTCAGGCGTATTTTTACCTGCTCTTTTCAACGATGTCCAGAGTCCAAACAGAAAACAATGTGTTTCCTGATACTTTTGCTGTTTTAATTCCTGGTGTGCAGGCTGCGAGTCCATCCTGCCATAAAAGGGCAAAAAACGCCGAAAGAGCCATGATTAATGAGCGACTTTCACCTTTACCTTGGATCCACCTGCAGGAGCTGCTCTATTGGAGCTGTGGAGACCTGCTGAGGCTGCTCTGTCTAATTCAGCAACAGCAAACATAGTAAGTTATGTAGCCAACCTCAGTTTCATTATTCTCACCCTGTTTTCCTGTTTGGATATTGTTGATTGGTTGTATCAGGTGTTTTTCTACATTCGGTTTGCTCTGTATGAAACACGTGAAGTATGTACACAAACTTGTTGCCTGTTTGATGTTTGTCAAGCCAGTCTGGATGACAATGAGGTGAAATATTATCTCATCTATTTCCGAAAAAAGACGAAAAGCCAAATTGTGCTCTGTATGACAAACTATATTATTTCAACAAGAGGTCGGTATTTTAATCTAGTGTTAATGCAATGTATATTTTGAAATGTTTACTATTTTAATATAAATACTTGCTTGTAACGTTTTAAGGCAAAACGAAACAGCAGTTAGCTGATGTGCCCTATTACATCAGTATTTTTTGTAAAATAATCTTACATATTTTAAAATCATTATATGAAATTGAGAAAGTTTCGAACGATAGGCCGAGGAAACCATATGGATCACATTTCCAAGACTTTATCTAAATAATTTCATTATATTTAAATGCTATTGTTCCACATTATTTCGAACAAAGAAATACACATTTAAATGCTGCTATTAGACTGATTTAAAAAGTCAGTAAATTGTTAAAGTATATTAAAAAATAACCATTTACAACGTATTATTTTTCGGCCAGAACTCCTAAAATATATTTGACAAATGAGCTCTCATCAAAACGAATCAAAACCGAGACTTTATACACATGGCTTTAGAAAATATTTGTTTCACCCTAATCTGCATATTCATATATGACAGTTTTTAAAAGTCTTATTTTTTTTATTTTGTTTACCATTCTCTGCAGTTTTATTTTTGTATATTTTTTTTATCATAATCGGCAGCCTAACTTACATCACATTTTCACAGTCCTCTAAATCTAAATATCTGATGTCCTATTTTGCTCACAATTATAAATCCCCCTCTGTGCAGCAGGAAGTGAGACATATTTATTCATCTGGCCACAGATAGCAATTTCAAATTTATTTTTGTCGTGTGGGGTTTTTTTTGTATCGAAACATGTAAAATCAATTCAGATTTAAACAAAACATAAATTGTAGTAACACGGTGAAGAAAGTTATTGCATTCTCATAAATTCTCACATTTCAAACAGTTATTTGATCATTTGCGTGTATTATCAGCTGAAAATAAATACTAGTAAAATTAAACATGTTTCTAGAGACCCCAACAAATCTCCCAGATGGAGGGCTGGGTGTCCCCGGACCCCCTTTTGAGAACTTTTAGCTCCACGGTTCTCCCTCTGGGCTTCTGTGCGCTATGCAGAAACCACACAGAGTGGATTAGAAACGCAGCTGATCCTCAAAAGAAACTCCGGGGTCAACCCTCGGTCACAGTTTGAGTTTGTTGTCACAGCACCACCCACGCCTAAACAACAGTTTACAGACCGCACTGGGCAAACAAGCCCCTCAACAACGCAGCCACAGTCCAGATCTGACGGACTG
>CAMQGK010000638.1:15122500-15310000 GCA_947000775.1 Pterois miles | reverse complement strand
GTCATTAAAAAAAGGTCATAGTATAGTATGTCGTTAAAAAAGGTCATACTATAGTATATCGTTAAAAAAAGGTCGACCATTTTCATGATTTTTTTCAACATCGGAAAAATTTGACCCTTTCATCGAAAAATTTCGACATACTATGATATTTTTTTGTAAAATTTTTCAACATTTCACAAAATTACTTTTTTTCACCATAGATTCATTTTACATGCTGTAATACGATCGTTTTCATGATTTTTTTCAACATCTGAAAAATTTGACGTTTTCTTCCAAAAATGTAGACATACTATACTATGACATTTTTTTGTAAAATTTTCCAACATTTCATGAAATGACTTCTTTTCACCATAGAATCAGTTTACATGCTATAATACGACCGTTTTCATGATTTTTTTTAACATCGTAAAAATTTAACGTTTTTATCGAAAAATTTCGACATACTATACTATGACATTTTTTTGTAAAATTTTTACAACATTTCACGGAATCACTTTTTTTCACCATAGTTTCATTTTACATGCTATAATATGACCGTTTTCATGATTGTTTTCAACATCGGAAAAATTTGACATTTTCATCTAAAAAATTCGCCATACTATAATGTGACATTTTTTTTTTTTAATTTTTCCAACATTTCACGAAATGACTTTTTTTCACCATGGAATCATTTTACATGATATATGACCGTTTTCATGATTTTTTTCAACATCGGAAAAATTTGACGTTTTAATCGAAAAAAATTTCGACATACTATACTATGACATTTTTTTGTAAAATTTTTCAACATTTCATGAAACGACTTTTTTCCACCATAGAATCATTTTACATGCTGTAATACGACCGTTTTCATTATTTTTTTCAACATCGGAAAAATTTGACGCTTTCATCGAAAAATTTCGACTTACTATGTCAGTCTTTTGTAAAATTTTCCAATATTTCACAAAATGACTTTTTTTCACCTGCTGTCATACGACCGTTTTCATGAACATCGTAAAAATTTGACATTTTCATCGAAAAATTTCGACATACTATATACTATGACATTTTTTGTAAAATTTTTTGACATTTTACGAAATTACTTTTTTTCACCATAAAATCATTTTCCATGCTATAATATGACCGTTTTCATGATTTTTTTCAACATTGGAAAAATTTGACATTTCCATCGAAAAATTTCGACATACTATACATGAAATGACTTTTTTCCACCATAGAATCATTTTACATGCTATAATACGTCCGTTTTCATGATTTTTTTCAACATCGTAAAAATTTGACATTTTCATCAAAAAATTTCGACATACTATACTATGACATTTTTTGTAAAATTTTTACATTTCACGAAATGACTTTTTTTCACCATAGAATCATTTTACATGCTATAATATGACCGTTTTCATGACATTTTTCAACATCGTAAAAATTTGACGTTTTCATCGAAAAATTTCGACATACTATACTATGACATTTTTTGTAAAATTTTCTGACATTTCACGAAATTACTTTTTTTCACCATAAAATCATTTTACATGCTATAATACGACCGTTTTCATGATTTTTTTCAACATCGGAAAAATTTAACGATTTCATCGAAAAATTGCCACATACTATACTATGACGTTTTTTTGTAAAATTTTTCAAAATTTCACAAAATTACTTTTTTTTTTTTTTTACCATAGAATCATTTTACATGCTGTCATACGACCATTCTCATGATATTTTTCAACATCGTAAAAATTTGACGTTTTCATCGAAAAATTTCGACATACTATACTATGACATTTTTTGTAAAATTTTCTGACATTTCACGAAATTACTTTTTTTCACCATAAAATCATTTTACATGATATATGACCGTTTTCATGATTTTTTTCAACATCGGAAAAATTTGACGTTTTAATCGAAAAAATTTCGACATACTATACTATGACATTTTTTTGTAAAATTTTTCAATATTTCACAAAATGACTTTTTTTCACCATGGAATCATTTCACCTGCTGTCATACGACCGTTTTTTCAACATCGTAAAAATTTGACATTTTCATCGAAAAATTTCGACATACTATATACTATGACATTTTTTGTAAAATTTTTTGACATTTTACGAAATTACTTTTTTTCAGCATAAAATCATTTTACATGCTATAATACGACCGTTTTCATGATTTTTTTCAACATTGGAAAAATTTGACATTTTCATCGAAAAATTTCGACATAGTATAATGTGACATTTTTTTTTTTAATTTTCCAACATTTCACGAAATGACTTTTTTTCACCATAGAATCATTTTACATGCTATAATACGACCATTTTCATGATTGTTTTCAAAATCGGAAAAATTTTACATTTTCATCGAAAAAATTTTGACATACTATAATGTGACATTTTTTTTTTTTTTAATTTTTCCAACATTTCACGAAATTACTTTTTTTCACCATAAAATCATTTTACATGCTATAATACGACCGTTTTCATGATTGTTTTCAACATGGAAAAAATTGAACGATTTCATCGAAAAATTGCCACATACTATACTATGACGTTTTTTTTGTAAAATTTTTCAAAATTTCACGAAATTACTTTTTTTCACCATAAAATCATTTTACATGCTATAATACGACCGTTTTCATGATTTTTTTTAACATCGGAAAAATTTGACATTTCCATCGAAAAATTTTGACACTATATTATGACATTTTTTTGTAAAATTTTTACAACATTTCACAGAATTACTTTTTTTCACCATAGTTTCATTTTACATGCTGTAATACAACTGTTTTCATGATTTTTTTCAACATGATGTTTTTAACATTGGAAAAATTTGACATTTTCATCTAAAAAATTCGCCATACTATAATGTGACATTTTTTTTTTAATTTTCCAACATTTCACGAAATGACTTTTTTTTCACCATGGAATCATTTTACATGATATATGACCGTTTTCATGATTTTTTTCAACATCGGAAAAATTTGACATTTTCATCGAAGAATTTTGACATACTATATACTATGACATTTCTTGTAAAATTTTTTGACATTTTACGAAATTACTTATTTTCACCATAAAATCATTTTACATGCTATAATGCGACCGTTTTCATGATTTTTTTTAACATTGGAAAAATTTGACATTTCCATTGAAACATTTCGACATACTATACTATGACATTTTTTGTAAAATTTTTACAACATTTCATGAAATGACTTTTTTCCACCATAGAATCATTTTACATGCTATAATATGACCGTTTTCATGATTGTTTTCAACATCGGAAAAATTTGACATTTTCATCTAAAAAATTCGCCATACTATAATGTGACATTTTTTTTTTAATTTTCCAACATTTCACGAAATGACTTTTTTTCACCATGGAATCATTTTACATGATATATGACCGTTTTCATGATTTTTTTCAACATCGGAAAAATTTGACGTTTTAATCGAAAAAAATTCGACATACTATACTATGACATTTTTTTGTAAAATTTTTCAACATTTCATGAAATGACTTTTTTCCACCATAGAATCATTTTACATGCTGTAATACGACCGTTTTCATTATTTTTTTCAACATCGGAAAAATTTGACGCTTTCATCGAAAAATTTCGACTTACTATGTCAGTCTTTTGTAAAATTTTCCAATATTTCACAAAATGACTTTTTTTCACCATGGAATCATTTCACCTGCTGTCATACGACCGTTTTTTCAACATCGTAAAAATTTGACATTTTCATCGAAAAATTTCGACATACTATATACTATGACATTTTTTGTAAAATTTTTTGACATTTTACGAAATTACTTTTTTTCACCATAAAATCATTTTCCATGCTATAATATGACCGTTTTCATGATTTTTTTCAACATTGGAAAAATTTGACATTTCCATCGAAAAATTTCGACATACTATACATGAAATGACTTTTTTCCACCATAGAATCATTTTACATGCTATAATACGTCCGTTTTCATGATTTTTTTCAACATCGTAAAAATTTGACATTTTCATCAAAAAATTTCGACATACTATACTATGACATTTTTTGTAAAATTTTTACATTTCACGAAATGACTTTTTTTCACCATAGAATCATTTTACATGCTATAATATGACCGTTTTCATGACATTTTTCAACATCGTAAAAATTTGACGTTTTCATCGAAAAATTTCGACATACTATACTATGACATTTTTTGTAAAATTTTCTGACATTTCGCGAAATTACTTTTTTTCACCATAAAATCATTTTACATGCTATAATACGACCGTTTTCATGATTGTTTTCAACATCGAAAAAATTGAACGATTTCATCGAAAAATTGCCACATACTATACTATGACGTTTTTTTGTAAAATTTTTCAAAATTTCACAAAATTACTTTTTTTTTATCATAGAATCATTTTACATGCTGTCATACGACCATTCTCATGATATTTTTCAACATCGTAAAAATTTGACGTTTTCATCGAAAAATTTCGACATACTATACTATGACATTTTTTTGTAAAATTTTCAAACATTTCACGAAATTACTTTTTTTCACCATAAAATCATTTTACATGATATATGACCGTTTTCATGATTTTTTTCAACATCGGAAAAATTTGACGTTTTAATCGAAAAAATTTCGACATACTATACTATGACATTTTTTTGTAAAATTTTTCAATATTTCACAAAATGACTTTTTTTCACCATGGAATCATTTCACCTGCTGTCATACGACCGTTTTTTCAACATCGTAAAAATTTGACATTTTCATCGAAAAATTTCGACATACTATATACTATGACATTTTTTTGTAAAATTTTTTGACATTTTACGAAATTACTTTTTTTCAGCATAAAATCATTTTACATGCTATAATACGACCGTTTTCATGATTTTTTTCAACATTGGAAAAATTTGACATTTTCATCGAAAAATTTCGACATAGTATAATGTGACATTTTTTTTTTTTAAATTTTCCAACATTTCACGAAATGACTTTTTTTCACCATAGAATCATTTTACATGCTATAATACGACCATTTTCATGATTGTTTTCAAAATCGGAAAAATTTTACATTTTCATCGAAAAAATTTTGACATACTATAATGTGACATTTTTTTTTTTTAAATTTTCCAACATTTCACGAAATTACTTTTTTTCACCATAAAATCATTTTACATGCTATAATACGACCGTTTTCATGATTGTTTTCAACATGGAAAAAATTGAACGATTTCATCGAAAAATTGCCACGTACTATACTATGACGTTTTTTTTGTAAAATTTTTCAAAATTTCACGAAATTACTTTTTTTCACCATAAAATCATTTTACATGCTATAATACGACCGTTTTCATGATTTTTTTTAACATCGGAAAAATTTGACATTTCCATCGAAAAATTTTGACACTATATTATGACATTTTTTTGTAAAATTTTTACAACATTTCACAGAATTACTTTTTTTTCACCATAGTTTCATTTTACATGCTGTAATACAACTGTTTTCATGATTTTTTTCAACATGATGTTTTTAACATTGGAAAAATTTGACATTTTCATCTAAAAAATTCGCCATACTATAATGTGACATTTTTTTTTTTAATTTTCCAACATTTCACGAAATGACTTTTTTTTCACCATGGAATCATTTTACATGATATATGACCGTTTTCATGATTTTTTTCAACATCGGAAAAATTTGACATTTTCATCGAAAAATTTTGACATACTATATACTATGACATTTCTTGTAAAATTTTTTGACATTTTACGAAATTACTTATTTTCACCATAAAATCATTTTACATGCTATAATGCGACCGTTTTCATGATTTTTTTTAACATTGGAAAAATTTGACATTTCCATTGAAACATTTCGACATACTATACTATGACATTTTTTGTAAAATTTTTACAACATTTCATGAAATGACTTTTTTCCACCATAGAATCATTTTACATGCTATAATACGTCCGTTTTCATGATTTTTTTCAACATCGTAAAAATTTGACATTTTCATCAAAAAATTTCGACATATTATACTATGACATTTTTTGTAAAAGTTTTACAACATTTCACGAAATGACTTTTTTTCACCATTGATGCATTTTACATGCTGTAATACAACCGTTTTCATGATTTTTTTCAATATCGGAAAAATTTGACGTTTTCATCGAAAAAATTTTGACATACTATAATGTGACATTTTTTTTTAATTTTCCAACATTTCACAAAATTACTTTTTTCACCATAGTTTCAGTTTACATGCTATAATAAGACTTTTTTCATAATTTTTTTCAACATCAGAAAAATTTGACATTTCCATCAAAAAATTTTGACATAGTATAATGTGACATTTTTTTTTTTAATTTTCCAACATTTCACGAAATGACTTTTTTTCACCATAAAATCATTTTACATGCTATAATACGACCATTTTCATGATTGTTTTTAACATTGGAAAAATTTGACATTTCCATTGAAACATTTCGACATACTATACTATGACATTTTTTGTAAAATTTTTACAACATTTCATGAAATGACTTTTTTCCACCATAGAATCATTTTACATGCTATAATACGTCCGTTTTCATGATTTTTTTCAACATCGTAAAAATTTGACATTTTCATCAAAAAATTTCGACATACTATACTATGACATTTTTTGTAAAAGTTTTACAACATTTCACGAAATGACTTTTTTTCACCATAGAATCATTTTACATGCTATAATACGACCATTTTCATGATTGTTTTCAAAATCGGAAAAATTTTACATTTTCATCGAAAAAATTTTGACATACTATAATGTGACATTTTTTTTTTTAATTTTCCAACATTTCACGAAATTACTTTTTTTCAACATAGAATCATTTTACATGCTGTAATACGACCGTTTTCATGATTTTTTTTAAACATTGGAAAAATTTGACGTTTTCATCGAAAAAATTTCAACATACTATACTATGACATTTTTTTGTAAAATTTTCCAACATTTCACGAAATGACTTTTTCACCATGGAATCATTTTACATGATATATGACCGTTTTCATGATTTTTTTCAACATCGTAAAAATTTGACATTTTCATCGAAAAATTTCGACATACTATACTATGACATTTTTTTGTAAAATTTTTCAACATTTCACAAAATGACTTTTTTTCACCATAGAATCATTTTACATGCTATTATACGACCGTTTTCATGATTTTTTTCAACATCGGAAAAATTTGACGCTTTCATCGAAAAATTTTGACATACTTTACTATGACATTTCTTGTAAAATTTTTTGACATTTTACGAAATTACTTTTTTTCACCATAAAATCATTTTACATGCTATAATACGACCATTTTCATGATTTTTTTCAACATCGGAAAAATTTGACATAATATAATGTGACATTTTTTTTTTAAATTTTCCAACATTTCACGAAATGACTTTTTTTCACCATAGAATCATTTTACATGCTATAATACGACCATTTTCATGATTGTTTTCAAAATCGGAAAAATTTTACATTTTCATCGAAAAAATTTTGACATACTATAATGTGACATTTTTTTGTAAAATTTTCCAACATTTCACGAAATGACTTTTTTTCACCATGGAATCATTTTACATGCTATTATACGACCGTTTTCATGATTTTTTTCAACATCGTAAAAATTTGACATTTTCATCGAAAAATGTCGACATACTTTACTATGACATTTTTTTGTAAAATTTTTCAACATTTCACAAAATTACTTTTTTCACCATAGAATCATTTTACATGCTATAATACGACCGTTTTAATGATTTTTTTCAACATCGGAAAAATTTGACATTTTCATCGAAAAATTTCGACATACTATACTATGACATTTTTTTTTTTAATTTTCCAGCATCTCACGAAATGACTTTTTTTCACCATGGAATCATTTTACATGATATATGACCGTTTTCATGATTTTTTTTAACATCGGAAAAATTTGACATTTTCATCGAAATATTTCGACATACTATACTATGACATTTTTTTGTAACATTTTTAAAACATTTCACGAAATGACTTTTCACCATAGAATCATTTTACATGCTATTATACGACCGTTTTCATGATTTTTTTCAACATCGGAAAAATTTGACGCTTTCATCGAAAAATTTCGACATACTTTACTATGACATTTTTTTGTAAAATTTTTCAACATTTCACGAAATGACTTTTTTTCACCATAGAATAATTTTACATGCTATAAAATGACCGTTTACAACATCGGAAAAATTTAACGTTTTCATCGAAAAATTTCGACATACTATAATGTGACATTTTTTTTTTTTTTAATTTTCCAACATTTCACGAAATTACTTTTTTTCACCATGGAATCATTTTACATGATATATGACCATTTTCATGATTTTTTTCAACATCGGAAAAATTTGACGTTTTAATCGAAAAAATTTCGACATACTATACTATGACATTTTTTGTAAAATTTTTTGACATTTTACGAAATTACTTTTTTTTACCATAAAATCATTTTACATGCTATAATACGACCGTTTTCATGATTTTTTCAACATTGGAAAAATTTGACATTTCCATCGAAAAATTTCGACATACTATACTATGACATTTTTTGTAAAATTTTTACAACATTTCATGAAATGACTTTTTTCCACCATAGAATCATTTTACATGCTATAATACGTCCGTTTTCATGATTTTTTGTCAACATCGGAAAAATTTGACGCTTTCATCGAAAAATTTTGACATACTTTACTATGACATTTCTTGTAAAATTTTTTGACATTTTACGAAATTACTTTTTTTCACCATAAAATCATTTTACATGCTATAATACGACCATTTTCATGATTTTTTTCAACATCGGAAAAATTTGACATTTTCATCGAAATATTTCGACATACTATACTATGACATTTTTTTGTAACATTTTTAAAACATTTCACGAAATGACTTTTCACCATAGAATCATTTTACATGCTATTATACGACCGTTTTCATGATTTTTTTCAACATCGGAAAAATTTGACGCTTTCATCGAAAAATTTCGACATACTTTACTATGACATTTTTTTGTAAAATTTTTCAACATTTCACGAAATGACTTTTTTTCACCATAGAATAATTTTACATGCTATAAAATGACCGTTTACAACATCGGAAAAATTTAACGTTTTCATCGAAAAATTTCGACATACTATAATGTGACATTTTTTTTTTTAATTTTCCAACATTTCACGAAATTACTTTTTTTCACCATGGAATCATTTTACATGATATATGACCATTTTCATGATTTTTTTCAACATCGGAAAAATTTGACGTTTTAATCGAAAAAATTTCGACATACTATACTATGACATTTTTTGTAAAATTTTTACATTTCATGAAATGACTTTTTTCCACCATAGAATCATTTTACATGCTATAATACGTCCGTTTTCATGATTTTTTGTCAACATCGGAAAAATTTGACGCTTTCATCGAAAAATTTTGACATACTTTACTATGACATTTCTTGTAAAATTTTTTGACATTTTACGAAATTACTTTTTCTCACCATAAAATCATTTTACATGCTATAATACGACCATTTTCATGATTTTTTTCAACATCGGAAAAATTTGACATAATGTGACATTTTTTTGTAAAATTTTCCAACATTTCACGAAATGACTTTTTTTCACCATGGAATCATTTTACATGCTATTATACGACCGTTTTCATGATTTTTTTCAACATCGTAAAAATTTGACATTTTCATCGAAAAATGTCGACATACTTTACTATGACATTTTTTTGTAAAATTTTTCAACATTTCACAAAATTACTTTTTTTCACCATAGAATCATTTTACATGCTATAATACGACCGTTTTAATGATTTTTTTCAACATCGGAAAAATTTGACATTTTCATCGAAAAATTTCGACATACTATACTATGACATTTTTTTTTTTTAATTTTCCAGCATCTCACGAAATGACTTTTTTTCAGCATGGAATCATTTTACATGATATATGACCGTTTTCATGATTTTTTTTAACATCGGAAAAATTTGACATTTTCATCGAAATATTTCGACATACTATACTATGACATTTTTTTGTAACATTTTTAAAACATTTCACGAAATGACTTTTCACCATAGAATCATTTTACATGCTATTATACGACCGTTTTCATGATTTTTTTCAACATCGGAAAAATTTGACGCTTTCATCGAAAAATTTCGACATACTTTACTATGACATTTTTTTGTAAAATTTTTCAACATTTCACGAAATGACTTTTTTTCACCATAGAATAATTTTACATGCTATAAAATGACCGTTTACAACATTGGAAAAATTTAACGTTTTCATCGAAAAATTTCGACATACTATAATGTGACATTTTTTTTTTAAATTTTCCAACATTTCACGAAATTACTTTTTTTCACCATGGAATCATTTTACATGATATATGACCATTTTCATGATTTTTTTCAACATCGGAAAAATTTGACGTTTTAATCGAAAAAATTTCGACATACTATACTATGACATTTTTTGTAAAATTTTTTGACATTTTACGAAATTACTTTTTTTTTACCATAAAATCATTTTACATGCTATAATACGACCGTTTTCATGATTTTTTCAACATTGGAAAAATTTGACATTTCCATCGAAAAATTTCGACATACTATACTATGACATTTTTTGTAAAATTTTTACAACATTTCATGAAATGACTTTTTTCCACCATAGCATCATTTTACATGCTATAATACGTCCGTTTTCATGATTTTTTGTCAACATCGTAAAAATTTGACATTTCCATCGAAAAATTTCGACATACTATCCTATGACATTTTTTTGTAAAATTTTCAAACATTTCACAGAATCATTTTTTTCACCATAGAACCATTTTACATGCTATAATATGACCGTTTTCATGATTTATTTCAACATCGGAAAAATATGACGTTTTCACCGAAAAAAGTTCGACATACTATACTATGACGTTTTTTTTTGGAAAATTTTTACAACATTTCACGGAATGACTTTTTTTCACCATTGATGCATTTTACATGCTGTAATACAACCGTTTTCATGATTTTTTTCAATATCAGAAAAATTTGACGTTTTCATCGAAAAAATTTTGACATACTATAGTGTGACATTTTTTTGTAAAATTTTTACAACATTTCACGAAATGACTTTTTTTCACCATAGAATCATTTTACATAATATAATATGACCGTTTTCACGATTGTTTTCAACATCGGAAAAATTTGACATTTTCATCTAAAAAATTCGCCATACTATAATGTGACATTTTTTTTTTTTTAATTTTCCAACATTTCACGAAATGACTTTTTTCACCATGGGATCATTTTACATGATATATGACCGTTTTCATGAGTTTTTTCAACATCGGAAAAATTTGACATTTCCATCGAAAAATTTTGACATCTATGACATTTTTTTGTAAAATTTTTACAACATTTCACGGAATGACTTTTTTTCACCATAGTTTCATTTTACATGCTGTAATACAACTGTTTTCATGATTTTTTTCAACATCGGAAAAATTTGACATAGTATAATGTGACATTTTTTTTTTAAATTTTCCAACATTTCACGAAATGACTTTTTTTCACCATAGAATCATTTTACATGCTGTAATACAACCGTTTTCATGATTTTTTTCAATATCGGAAAAATTTGACATAGTATAATGTGACATTTTTTTTTTTAATTTTCCAACATTTCACGAAATGACTTTTTTTCACCATAGAATCATTTTACATGCTATAATACGACCATTTTCATGATTGTTTTCAAAATCGGAAAAATTTTACATTTTCATCGTAAAAATTTTGACATACTATAATGTGACATTTTTTTGTAAAATTTTCCAACATTTCACGAAATGACTTTTTTTCACCATGGAATCATTTTACATGCTATTATACGACCGTTTTCATGATTTTTTTCAACATTGTAAAAATTTGACATTTTCATCGAAAAATGTCGACATACTTTACTATGACATTTTTTTGTAAAATTTTTCAACATTTCACAAAATTACTTTTTTTCACCATAGAATCATTTTACATGCTATAATACGACCGTTTTAATGATTTTTTTCAACATCGGAAAAATTTGACATTTTCATCGAAAAATTTCGACATACTATACTATGACATTTTTTTTTTTAATTTTCCAGCATCTCACGAAATGACTTTTTTTCACCATGGAATCATTTTACATGATATATGACCGTATTCATGATTTTTTTTAACATCGGAAAAATTTGACATTTTCATCGAAATATTTCGACATACTATACTATGACATTTTTTTGTAACATTTTTAAAACATTTCACGAAATGACTTTTCACCATAGAATCATTTTACATGCTATTATACGACCGTTTTCATGATTTTTTTCAACATCGGAAAAATTTGACGCTTTCATCGAAAAATTTCGACATACTTTACTATGACATTTTTTTTTGGAAAATTTTTACAACATTTCACGGAATGACTTTTTTTCACCATAGAACCATTTTACATGCTATAATACGACCGTTTTCATGATTTTTTTCAATATCAGAAAAATTTGACGTTTTCATCGAAAAAATTTTGACATACTATAATGTGACATTTTTTTGTAAAATTTTTACAACATTTCACGAAATGACTTTTTTTCACCACAGAATCATTTTACATAATATAATATGACCGTTTTCACGATTGTTTTCAACATCGGAAAAATTTGACATTTTCATCTAAAAAATTCGCCATACTATAATGTGACATTTTTTTTTTTTAATTTTCCAACATTTCACGAAATGACTTTTTTCACCATGGGATCATTTTACATGATATATGACCGTTTTCATGATTTTTTTCAACATCGGAAAAATTTGACATTTCCATCGAAAAATTTTGACACTATGACATTTTTTTGTAAAATTTTTACAACATTTCACGGAATGACTTTTTTTCACCATAGTTTCATTTTACATGCTGTAATACAACTGTTTTCATGATTTTTTTCAACATTGGAAAAATTTGACGTTTTCATCGAAAAATTTAGACATACTATACTATGACATTTTTTTGTAAAATCTTTCAACATTTCACGAAATGACTTTTTTCGACCATAAAATCATTTTACATGCTATAATACGACCGTTTTCATGATTTTTTTCAACATCGGAAAAATTTGACATTTTCATCGAAAAATTTCGACATACTATACTATGACATTTTTTTTTTTTAATTTTCCAGCATCTCACGAAATGACTTTTTTTCACCATGGAATCATTTTACATGATATATGACCGTATTCATGATTTTTTTTAACATCGGAAAAATTTGACATTTTCATCGAAATATTTCGACATACTATACTATGACATTTTTTTGTAACATTTTTAAAACATTTCACGAAATGACTTTTCACCATAGAATCATTTTACATGCTATAATACGACCGTTTTCATGATTTTTTTCAACATCGGAAAAATTTGACGCTTTCATCGAAAAATTTCGACATACTTTACTATGACATTTTTTTGTAAAATTTTTCAACATTTCACGAAATTACTTTTTTTCACCATGGAATCATTTTACATGATATATGACCATTTTCATGATTTTTTTCAACATCGGAAAAATTTGACGTTTTAATCGAAAAAATTTCGACATACTATACTATGACATTTTTTGTAAAATTTTTTGACATTTTACGAAATTACTTTTTTTTTTACCATAAAATCATTTTACATGCTATAATACGACCGTTTTCATGATTTTTTTCAACATTGGAAAAATTTGACATTTCCATCGAAAAATTTCGACATACTATACTATGACATTTTTTGTAAAATTTTTACAACATTTCATGAAATGACTTTTTTCCACCATAGAATCATTTTACATGCTATAATACGTCCGTTTTCATGATTTTTTGTCAACATCATAAAAATTTGACATTTCCATCGAAAAATTTCGACATACTATCCTATGACATTTTTTGTAAAATTTTTACAACATTTCACGAAATGACTTTTTTTCACCACAGAATCATTTTACATAATATAATATGACCGTTTTCACGATTGTTTTCAACATCGGAAAAATTTGACATTTTCATCTAAAAAATTCGCCATACTATAATGTGACATTTTTTTTTTTTAATTTTCCAACATTTCACGAAATGACTTTTTTTCACCATGGGATCATTTTACATGATATATGACCGTTTTCATGATTTTTTTCAACATCGGAAAAATTTGACATTTCCATCGAAAAATTTTGACACTATGACATTTTTTTGTAAAATTTTTACAACATTTCACGGAATGACTTTTTTTCACCATAGTTTCATTTTACATGCTGTAATACAACTGTTTTCATGATTTTTTTCAACATTGGAAAAATTTGACGTTTTCATCGAAAAATTTAGACATACTATACTATGACATTTTTTTGTAAAATCTTTCAACATTTCACGAAATGACTTTTTTCGACCATAAAATCATTTTACATGCTATAATACGACCGTTTTCATGATTTTTTTTCAACATCGGAAAAATTTGACATAGTATAATGTGACAATTTTTTTTTTAAATTTTCCAACATTTCACGAAATGACTTTTTTTTCACCATAGAATCATTTTACATGCTATAATACGACCATTTTCATGATTGTTTTCAAAATCGGAAAAATTTTACATTTTCATCGTAAAAATTTTGACATACTATAATGTGACATTTTTTTGTAAAATTTTCCAACATTTCACGAAATGACTTTTTTTCACCATGGAATCATTTTACATGCTATTATACGACCGTTTTCATGATTTTTTTCAACATTGTAAAAATTTGACATTTTCATCGAAAAATGTCGACATACTTTACTATGACATTTTTTTGTAAAATTTTTCAACATTTCACAAAATTACTTTTTTTCACCATAGAATCATTTTACATGCTATAATACGACCGTTTTAATGATTTTTTTCAACATCGGAAAAATTTGACATTTTCATCGAAAAATTTCGACATACTATACTATGACATTTTTTTTTTTAATTTTCCAGCATCTCACGAAATGACTTTTTTTCACCATGGAATCATTTTACATGATATATGACCGTATTCATGATTTTTTTTAACATCGGAAAAATTTGACATTTTCATCGAAATATTTCGACATACTATACTATGACATTTTTTTGTAACATTTTTAAAACATTTCACGAAATGACTTTTCACCATAGAATCATTTTACATGCTATTATACGACCGTTTTCATGATTTTTTTCAACATTGTAAAAATTTGACATTTTCATCGAAAAATGTCGACATACTTTACTATGACATTTTTTTGTAAAATTTTTCAACATTTCACAAAATTACTTTTTTTCACCATAGAATCATTTTACATGCTATAATACGACCGTTTTAATGATTTTTTTCAACATCGGAAAAATTTGACATTTTCATCGAAAAATTTCGACATACTATACTATGACATTTTTTTTTTTAATTTTCCAGCATCTCACGAAATGACTTTTTTTCACCATGGAATCATTTTACATGATATATGACCGTATTCATGATTTTTTTTAACATCGGAAAAATTTGACATTTTCATCGAAATATTTCGACATACTATACTATGACATTTTTTTGTAACATTTTTAAAACATTTCACGAAATGACTTTTCACCATAGAATCATTTTACATGCTATAATACGACCGTTTTCATGATTTTTTTCAACATCGGAAAAATTTGACGCTTTCATCGAAAAATTTCGACATACTTTACTATGACATTTTTTTGTAAAATTTTTCAACATTTCACGAAATTACTTTTTTTTCACCATGGAATCATTTTACATGATATATGACCATTTTCATGATTTTTTTCAACATCGGAAAAATTTGACGTTTTAATCGAAAAAATTTCGACATACTATACTATGACATTTTTTGTAAAATTTTTTGACATTTTACGAAATTACTTTTTTTTTTACCATAAAATCATTTTACATGCTATAATACGACCGTTTTCATGATTTTTTTCAACATTGGAAAAATTTGACATTTCCATCGAAAAATTTCGACATACTATACTATGACATTTTTTGTAAAATTTTTACAACATTTCATGAAATGACTTTTTTCCACCATAGAATCATTTTACATGCTATAATACGTCCGTTTTCATGATTTTTTGTCAACATCATAAAAATTTGACATTTCCATCGAAAAATTTCGACATACTATCCTATGACATTTTTTTGTAAAATTTTCAAACATTTCACAGAATGATTTTTTTCACCATAGAACCATTTTACATGCTATAATATGACCGTTTTCATGATTTATTTCAACATCGGAAAAATTTGACGTTTTCACCGAAAAAATTTCGACATACTATACTATGACGTTTTTTTTTGGAAAATTTTTACAACATTTCACGGAATGACTTTTTTTCACCATTGATGCATTTTACATGCTGTAATACAACCGTTTTCATGATTTTTTTCAATATCAGAAAAATTTGACGTTTTCATCGAAAAAATTTTGACATACTATAATGTGACATTTTTTTGTAAAATTTTTACAACATTTCACGAAATGACTTTTTTTCACCATAGAATCATTTTACATAATATAATATGACCGTTTTCACGATTGTTTTCAACATCGGAAAAATTTGACATTTTCATCTAAAAAATTCGCCATACTATAATGTGACATTTTTTTTTTTTAATTTTCCAACATTTCACGAAATGACTTTTTTCACCATGGGATCATTTTACATGATATATGACCGTTTTCATGATTTTTTTCAACATCGGAAAAATTTGACATTTCCATCGAAAAATTTTGACACTATGACATTTTTTTGTTAAATTTTTACAACATTTCACGGAATGACTTTTTTTCACCATAGTTTCATTTTACATGCTGTAATACAACTGTTTTCATGATTTTTTTCAACATTGGAAAAATTTGACGTTTTCATCGAAAAATTTAGACATACTATACTATGACATTTTTTTGTAAAATTTTTCAACATTTCACGAAATGACTTTTTTCGACCATAAAATCATTTTACATGCTATAATACGACCGTTTTCATGATTTTTTTCAATATCGGAAAAATTTGACGTTTTCATCGAAAAAATTTTGACATACTATAATGTGACATTTTTTTTTTAAATTTTCCAACATTTCACAAAATTACTTTTTTCACCATAGTTTCAGTTTACATGCTATAATAAGACTTTTTTCATAATTTTTTTCAACATCAGAAAAATTTGACATTTCCATCAAAAAATTTTGACATAGTATAATGTGACATTTTTTTTTTTTTAATTTTCCAACATTTCACGAAATTACTTTTTTTCAACATAGAATCATTTTACATGCTGTAATACGACCGTTTTCATGATTTTTTTTAAACATTGGAAAAATTTGACGTTTTCATCGAAAAAAATTTCAACATACTATACTATGACATTTTTTTGTAAAATTTTCCAACATTTCACGAAATGACTTTTTCACCATGGAATCATTTTACATGATATATGACCGTTTTCATGATTTTTTTCAACATCGTAAAAATTTGACATTTTCATCGAAAAATTTCGACATACTATACTATGACATTTTTTTGTAAAATTTTTCAACATTTCACAAAATAACTTTTTTTCACCATAGAATCATTTTACATGCTATTATACGACCGTTTTCATGATTTTTTTCAACATCGGAAAAATTTGACGCTTTCATCGAAAAATTTCGACATACTTTACTATGACATTTCTTGTAAAATTTTTTGACATTTTACGAAATTACTTTTTTTCACCATAAAATCATTTTACATGCTATAATACGACCATTTTCATGATTTTTTTCAACATTGGAAAAATTTGACATTTCCATTGAAAAATTTCGACATACTATACTATGACATTTTTTGTAAAAGTTTTACAACATTTCACGGAATAACTTTTTTTTTTCCATTGATGCATTTTACATGCTGTAATACAACCGTTTTCATGATTTTTTTCAATATCAGAAAAATTTGACGTTTTCATCGAAAAAATTTTGACATACTATAATGTGACTTTTTTTTAAATTTTCCAACATTTCACAAAATTACTTTTTTCACCATAGTTTCAGTTTACATGCTATAATAAGACTTTTTTCATAATTTTTTTTAACATCAGAAAAATTTGACATTTTCATCGAAAAATTTTGACATACTATGACATTTTTTTGTAAAATCTTCTGACATTTCACGAAATTACTTTTTTTCACCATAAAATCATTTTACATGCCATAATACGACCGTTTTCATGATTTTTTTTAACATCGGAAAAATTTGACATTTTCATCGAAAAATTTCGACACTATATTATGACATTTTTTTGTAAAATTTTTACAACATTTCACGGAATGACTTTTTTTCACCATAGTTTCATTTTACATGCTGTAATACAACTGTTTTCATGATTTTTTTCAACATTGGAAAAATTTGACGTTTTCATCGAAAAATTTAGACATACTATACTATGACATTTTTTTGTAAAATTTTTACAACATTTCACAGAATGACTTTTTTTCACCATAGTTTCATTTTACATGCTGTAATACAACTGTTTTCATGATTTTTTTCAACATTGGAAAAATTTGACGTTTTCATCGAAAAATTTAGACATACTATACTGACATTTTTTTGTAAAATTTTTCAACATTTCACGAAATGACTTTTTTCGACCATAAAATCATTTTACATGCTATAATACGACCGTTTTCATGATTTTTTTCAACATCGGAAAAATTTGACATTTCCATCGAAAAATTTTGACATGTGACATTTTTTTTTTTTTAATTTTCCAACATTTCACAAAATTACTTTTTTCACCATGGAATCATTTTACATGCTATTATACGACCGTTTTCATGATTTTTTTCAACATCGTAAAAATTTGACATTTTCATCGAAAAATTGACATACTATACTATGACATTTTTTTGTAAAATTTTTACAACATTTCACGAAATGACTTTTTTCACCATAGAATCATTTTACATGCTATTATACGACCGTTTTCATGATTTTTTTCAAAATCAGAAAAATTTGACGCTTTCATCGAAAAATTTCGACATACTTTACTATGACATTTTTTGTAAAATTTTTCAACATTTCACAAAATGACTTTTTTTCACCATAGAATCATTTTACATGCTATAATACGACCGTTTTCATGATTTTTTTCAACATCGGAAAAATTTGACGTTTTCATCGAAAAATTTCGACATACTATACTATGACATTTTTTGTAAAATTTTTACAACATTTCACGAAATGACTTTTTTTCACCATAGAATCAGTTTACATGCTATAATATTACCGTTTTCATGATTTATTTCAACATTGGAAAAATTTGACGTTTTCATCAAAAAAATTTCGACATACTACACTATGACGTATTTTCTTTTGTAAAATTTTTACAACATTTCACGGAATGACTTTTTTTCACCATTGATTCATTTTACATGCTGTAATACAACCGTTTTCATGATTTTTTTCAATATCGGAAAAATTTGACGTTTTCATCGAAAAAATTTTGACATACTATAATGTGACATTTTTTTTTAAATTTTCCAACATTTCACAAAATTACTTTTTTCACCATAGTTTCAGTTTACATGCTATAATAAGACTTTTTTCATAATTTTTTTCAACATCAGAAAAAAATGACTTTTTTTCACAATAGAATCATTTTACATGCTATAATACGACCTTTTTCATGATTTTTTTCAACATCCAAAAAGTTTGACGTTTTTTTTCCAAAAATGTAGACATACTATGCTATGACATTGTTTTGTAAAATTTTTACATTTCATGAAATGACTTTTTCACAATAGAATCATTTTACATGCTATAATACGACCGTTTTCATGATTGTTTTCAACATCGAAAAAATTGAACGATTTCATCGAAAAATTGCGACATACTATACTGACGTTTTTTTTGTAAAATTTTTCAAAATTTCACAAAATTACTTTTTTTTTTTTTTTTTTTACCATAGAATCATTTTACATGCTGTCATACGACCATTCTCATGATATTTTTCAACATCGTAAAAATTTGACATTTCCATCGAAAAATTTTGACACTATATTATGACATTTTTGTAAAATTTTTACAACATTTCACAGAATGACTTTTTTTCACCATAGTTTCATTTTACATGCTGTAATACAACTGTTTTCATGATTTTGTCAACATTGGAAAAATTTGACGTTTTCATCGAAAAATTTAGACATTTTTTGTAAAATTTTCTGACATTCCACGAAATTACTTTTTTTCACCATAAAATCATTTTACATGCTATAATACGACCGTTTTCATGATTTTTTTCAACATCGGAAAAATTTGACATTTCCATCGAAAAATTTTGACACTATATTATGACATTTTTTTTTTTAATTTTCCAACATTTCACGAAGTGACTTTTTTTCACCATAGAATCATTTTACATGCTATAATACGACCGTTTTAAGGATTTTTTTTTCCGATGTTGAAAAAAAATACTATATAGAAAGTATAGTATTTCCGTAGAAAAATGTCATAGTATTTCGTTTAAAAAGGTCATAGTATAGTATGTCGTTAAAAAACGGTCATAGTATAGTATATTTAAAAAAGTCATAGTACAGTATGTTGTTTAAAAAACGTCACAGTATAGTATTTCATTCAAAAAAGGTCATAGTATAGTTTGTCGTTTAAAGAAAGTCATAGTATAGTATGTCGTGTAAAAAAGGTCGTAGTATAGTATATCGTTAAAGAACGGTCATAGTAGTTCCTAGTATAGTTTGTCTTTAAAAAAAGTCATAGTACAGTATGTTGTTTAAAAAAAGTTCATAGTATAGTATGTCTTTAAAAAAATGTCATGGTATTATATGTTGTTAAACAAAGTTCATAGTATAGTATGTTGTTTAAAAAAAAGTCATAGTATAGTATGTCGTTAAAAAATGATGATGCAACAATCGGTTTGCATAACCAAAGAATTTCTGCACAAATTGTTAGAAACTGTCTCAGCTCAGCTGCATGCTCGTCGTCCTCACCGAGGTCTTGACCTGACAGCAGTTTGTCGTCGTAACCAACTTGAGTGGGCAAATGCTCACCTTGAGTGGCGTGTTGCACCTTGGAGAGGTGTTCTCTTCATGGATGAAGCTCGGTTTTCACTGTACACGGCAGATGGCAGACAACATGTATGGCATCATGTGGGTTAGCGGTGTGCTGATGTCAACGCTGTGAATAGAGTAGCCCATGGTGGCAGTGGGGTTATGGTATGGTATGGACAACAAACAATGATGCATTTTATTGATGTCATTTTGAAGGCACAGAGATACCGTGATGAGATCCTGTGGCTCATTGTTGTGCCATTCATCCACCGCCATCATCTCATGTTGCAGCATGATAATGCACGGGCCCATGTTGTAAGGATCTGTACAATTCATAGAAGCGGAAAACATCCCAGTTCTTGCATGGCCTGCATACTCACCGGACATGTCAGCCAGTTGTTACTGTTTAAAAAAGATTGCAGTATAGTATGTCGTTAAAAATGGTCATAGTGTAGGATTTCATAAAAAAAAAAAAGGTCATAGTATAGTAGGTCGTAAAAAAAAAAAAGCTGACGATAAAAGTCATCGTAAAGTATTTCCAACAATGTCATTAAAAAGGTCCTATTATCATGTAATTTTTAAAAAGGTCATAATATAGTATTTCATTAAAAAAAAGGTTAGAGTATACGGTCATTAAAAAAGGTCATACTATTGTATGCCCTTAAAGAAGGTCGTAGTATAGTATTTAATTTAAAAAAAGGTTACTGTACTGTTGTTCAAAAAGGTCATAGTATTAAAAAAAGGGGTCAAAATATGTCAGTAGAAAAAGGTCATAGTAGAGTATGTCATTGAAAACGGTCATAGTATAGTATATCAAAAAAGCCACCACCAGTACAGTATGTCAAATAAAAGTCACAGTACATTGTCATTTTTTAAAAAGGCACAGTACAGTATGTCAAAAAACCCATACTATAGTATGTCGAAAAAAATTGTATATTATGTCAAAAAAATTAAAAAGTCTTAGTATAGTATGTTGAAAAAAATCAAGTCAAAATACAGTCTGTCGAAAGAACAAAAAAGTCATCGCATAGTATGTCGAAAAAATAAAATAAATCTCATAATATAGTAATATAGTTAAAAGTATGGTATGTGGATAAAAACATAAAGTCAGAGTATAGAATGTTGAAAAATGAAAAAATTACATTGTATAGTATGTCAGAAATTTCATTTAAAAGTTGTAGTATAGTATGTCAAATATATTAATGTTGTACTATATTGAAAAAGTACAGAGTAGAGAGTCAGTATAGAGTGACAAAACTATTTCAGAAAAAAGGTTCAAAGAAAGAAAGAAAGAAAAAAAAGTCATGAAAAACATAAAAAAAAGTCATTAAAAAAAAGTTAGTTAAACATTCCAAATGTCCTCTTACAATGTCACTGAAAAAAGGTCATAATATAGTATTTCAGTAAAAAATGGTCATAGCATAGTATTTCATTTAAAAAAAAAGGTTATAGTATACTGTTTTAAAAAAAAGTCATAGTCATTAAAGAAAGTCATAGTATAGTATGTTGAAAATAGAAAGAAGTTATCATATAATTGTATATCATAGTATTTCTTTAAAAAATGATTTTAGTATACTATGTCTTTAAAAAATGGTCATAGTATAGCATGCAGTAAAAATGGTCATAGTATGTTAAAAAATGTCAGAGTATAGTGTGTTGTTAAAAAAAGGTCATGTGTTTAATTTCAAAAAGGTTATAGTATACTGTCATATAAAAAAAGGTCATAGTATTAAACAAAAAGGTCATAGTATAGTATATAATTAAAAAACATCATAGTGTTAGGTCATTAATAAAAGGTCATAGTGTAGTAGGTTGTTTAAAAAAAAGTCATAGTATAGTATGTCGTTAAAAAAGTCAGTTATTAAAAAAGGTCAGAATATAGTATGTGGTACAAATAAAGTCATCGTATAATCGTATATCGCAGTATTTCTTTACTATGTCTTTACAAAAAAGGTCATGGTGTAGCATGTAGTAAAAATGGTCATAGTATAGTATATTTAAGAAATGTCACAGTATTGTTTATCAAATAAAGCTATAGTACAGTATGTTGAAAAATGAAGAAATATTGTATAGTGTGTCAAAACATTTCATTTAAAAAGTAGTAGTATAGTATGTCAAAAATATTCATTGTATACTATGTCGAAGAATGTCATGAAAAAAGTATTGGATTTCAAAAAAAAATCATGGTATAGTATGTCAAAAAATTAAAAAAAAAATAGTACGTTGAAAAAGTTATCAAAAACATTCATAGTATAGTATGCTGAAAAATGTCACAGTTAAAAAAGTTATAGTATGTTATCATACTATAAAAGGTCATAAAAATATCATCTTATAGCATGTTGAAAAATGTCATCAAAAAAGTCTGCTGAAAAATGTAACGATAAAGTCACAGTATACTATTTCCAATAATGTCATTAAAAAATATAACGTATAATATAGCGTGTTGGGAAAAAGTCCTGGTATAGTATGTCAAGAAAAACTGAAAATTCATTCTAGTATATCTTAAAACAACATGAAGTTATACTATACATTATTATGGCATACTACACTATGACTTTTTCACAACTTTTTTGTGACATACTATATTATTACTTATTTGGCATATTATACTGTGACATTTGTATGGCTATGGCTTTTTATGACTTTTTTACATTTTTTTGTATACTAACACATTTTTTGGCATACTATACTATGGCATACTATACTATCAAATTTTGGTGATATACTTTGACTTGATGTTATATACTATTTTTTATTAATTTCTGGTGTACTATACTATGACTTTACGACACTATAGTAACATGTTTTTATGGCAATGACTGTGACATTTTTAGAACATTTTTATTTACATTTTCTACTGGAGTTAGACCAATTAATAGGTTTTTAATTTAATAAATAGTACATTTTACAAACTCTCATTATTGGCAGAGCTGCCGCTCCCGATAGTGGCACATGGCTGTGCAGTTTGCATAGACGCATACACTTACATATAGAAGTCAAGGGGGGGGGGGGGGGGGGGACCTCTCGCATATATAATGCAACACAATCAGCTCTTACTGTGACTGGGAGGAAAATAAATAATTCAGTTACATTAACTTGCTTACCAATTTGGCGTTCTGTTTTCCAAATAATCCAGCCATGTAACTATCCATTCATGAAATTAAATCGCACACATTAGGATCCTCCTTACACCGCGAATGTGCACCAGCATGAATGGTTTGTGAGAGTGGCGTTAAACAATGCATGGTGACACGCAACAGAAGTAATCCTGGCCAGTCGTAAACCACAGAGCAGCACATCGGCCATTGTAAATAAATAGCACATACGTATTTCAACGATGTAATCCACTAAATCACATTTAAAGATATTCTCTTACGACTGATTGAATTCAGATTGACAAAAAACTGATATATTAAAGACGCTGTATGCAGAAGTAGCCAACCACGCTGCTGCAAGTAAAGAAGATATCTGCCGATTAGCTTTTTCCTGCAGCAAACAATTATTATATCAGTCACCCTCTACATACTAGATACTGTGACATTTTTCATGACCGTTTTTATAACACACTATACTGTGACTTTTTCATGGCATTGGATATTTAAGGGTTTTTAGCATACTATACTTTTTATGGCATGACTTATTTTCTATTACTTTTTTTTAAACTCTTATGGCATACTATGGTGTGATTTTTTTTTTTTTTGTATTTTTATGGCATATTATACTATGATTTTGTGGTTTTCGGGACAGCCCTACAGATAACGATAAGAAAATTAATTCAACATCTATATAGGAATGATTCTGTCCCAAGCTTTTTGAGCCATATAAGCAGTTCATCACTATAAACGGTTTCCATTGTATATTTTTTTTTTTTCAGAAATACCCTCATACAAAACACATGATCAATATATTTTATTTTTTTCTCAGTATATAGAACTGCCCTGAAATATCTCTCCATACTATTGAACTTACCAAATCTATTTAGTGATACTTTAATTGATGGCCCCTTCCTCGGCTCTAAATGGAGTCCTTATATTTCTTGAAAAGCTTTCTTGCCCTGCTCATGTTTACAACCAGTCTCAACATTTGTTTCCACTCAAGCACAGCTGTTCAAGCAGCAAATTAGCAGCGACTGGTGAAACAAGATTCTCAGAGGGCCGTCGTCAAAGTTCATGCAGCGGCGTCTGACGTCCAATTAGCTGCTTCAAGTCGTAACACCAGTCAATATGAAGAGAAAATGCTGGCATTATGTTCATTAAATTGTGGAAAGTAACTATGGTTATTGAAATACTGAGGGATTTAAATGAATAAAAGATTCATTTTATGCATTCAGCAGGATATCTGAAAGTATTTCCTAACACTAAAAAGCCCATATTTGCAATTAGACCGATGTAATCTTATTTTGGTCTATAGCAATCGCAACAATTTTGTTAGCCTTACCAATTTACGCAGTGCAACAAATGGTATACATTTTCAACCACATCTCTGAACTCCGTTCTCAGCACAGTAAGGGTTGTTTAGTTCATTCATTCATCGTCAACCGCTTATCCCGTTAGGGGTCGCGGGGGGCTGGAGCCGATCCCAGCTGGCATTGGGCGAAGGCGGGGTTCACCCTGGACAGATCGCCAGTCCATCGCAGGGCAAGGGTTGTTTAGTGATAAAGTTAAATCAATAAGACCGCTTTAATGAAAAGCTCTGTGGATACACTGTACTGTCATTATAAGAGAGCCAATGAACCATGCACAGGTCCCCAGTTACAGTTTTCAATTTTCTGCTCTTACAGAGTGAGATTCTGAGATTAAAGAGGTCTTCATGTGTGTATGTGGGTTCCTGTTGGCCTGACACCCAAATGTGTTTTCTACCCCTCTATACTGTATTTTCTTCTTTCTTCTGTCACAAGTGACGGCTAACTTGACAAAGCTATTAAGCTTTTCATCTTATTTATTTACATGCCACGGTAGGAGAGTTGAATAAAATGAGTATGTAACAATTAATACAAGAGCCAAGTACAGCTAATGGCAATGAAGACCTAATACCTTAGAACTTGGGCTGCACAATAAATCGAACATTAATCGTGATTTTGGCTTTCCACAATTGAATTGAACATCGACTGCGATATTGAAAACAATGCTGCATAAATCAAGAGACTCCTAAACTGACAGCTAGAGATGCACCTTCAATTAGCAACCGATGGAAGTCGTTCGGTTTTCAGCAGTCTCTTATTGGTGTTTTGCCAGTCAGATACATGCGCAGCCACCACATGATGGTTTTACGTTAGCATACAACAGCACAGTCAGTAACGCACACACATGTCGACAGTGTGGAAGGCTTTCAGCATGAGTGAAGAAGAACATAAAGCTTCAGCTTGCAACAGCTACAAGTCCAAAATACATCATGGAACAATAACCTTAAAACTACAGGAATATCTAACTTAACCAGAAACGTATTATATTGTAATTCATTCCCATGACCTATCACTGACCGGCTCCTCTGCCGAAAACACGGAGCACATTATGTTGTGTTCAAGCTCTGCTTAGTAAAAATGAGCATTGGGCAACAGTAACCCTACCATAACACGTTCAAATGTAATCTTGTAAAATGTAGTTATGGGTGGTTTATATAAAATAGATAATAGAGAGGCAATTATGACCTGTTTAACTTCCTAACACTAGCTCTAAGCAGCTTTCTAACTTAATATGAACTACTAATGCCACGATTTTTATAATCAAAGCGAATATTTAAATGAAAGTACAACAATTTATTTCCAAATCATTTGAATTGTGTGTTTTTTACGCAATTAACCACTATAGATAACAGTAACAATGTAAAAAGATAACATTTACTTTTTGACGGTTGGAATAGAGCATGACATGGAACACGTGAAAGTAGCACTCAATTAAAATATTTTGTCCCTAAAATCTATGAATAATCACAATCTCAATATTGATCAAAATAGTTGTAATTGTCATTTTGGCCAAAATCGTGCAGCCCTATTAGGTGGAAACAGTATTGTACTCAAAGAGTGTTGTACTCAGGTAAAAGTGCTTACTTCAAAATTTTTTTTACTGAAGGTAGAAGTGTTTGTGTAAAAATATACTTAAATACTTAAAATTAAAAACTAGATGGCAATGATGGAGCCACCTGGAGAGGCGTGTTTGGGAGGAATGGCCTCCCTGATCTAAACCTGAGTAGTTGTTTGTTATTGTACTTCTGGGCTAGTCATGGGCTGTCCATAACAAATACCATGCTTGCACATAAGGATGTTCATAAGTGTACATGGTACCAGAGCACCCTAGATTGAAGGTCGATGATCGATTTTGTGATGGTATCATCTGATCTGAGGCAGCATGTTTTGGATACGGGTGAAGAGAGGGGCAGAGCTGTCAAAGAGTGGGGGAAGACTTTGGACAGACCTTGTAAACCCAAACGGGTAGTGTGTGTGTGAACTGGGAATGTCTAGAGGAGGCCCCTGTCCTAGAGATCTTCAACTCAAACCTCTGACGGAGCTTTTCTGGCATCCCTGTGGAGACTGGGGGCATTGAACCCAAGTGGGCAATGTTCAAAGCTTCAATTGCTGAAGCTGTGGTGTGAGCTGTGGGCTAAGGGTCTTGGGTGCCTCAAGGGGCAGTAACCTACCGTGGTGCACACCGGTGGTCAAGGAAGCCATCCAACTGAAGAAGGAGTCCGTCCGGGATATGTTATCCCGGAAAACTGCCCGTAGGGCAGCAGTCACTACTGTAAGTAAGTAAAGCAGCGGGTGTGGGAGGAGTTCGGAGCAGGCATGGAGAAGGACTTCCGGTCGGCACCAAGGTCCTTCTGGAAAACTGTCCGGCACCTCAGGAGGGGGAAATGGGGAATCATCCAAGCTGTATACAGTAAGGATGGGACACTGTTGACCTCAACTGAGAAGTTAATCGGGCGGTGGAAGGAGCACTTTGAGGAATTCCTGAACCCGACTAATATAATCTCTCTTGTGGAGGGAATATGCCCATCCAGTCTACATGTGCTTTGTGGACTTGGAGAAGATGTATGACCAGGTCCCCTGGAAGATACTGTGGGAGGTGCTGCGGGAGTATGGGGTGAGGGGGTCATCCAATCTCTGTACTCCCAAAGTGAGAGGTGTTTTCAGGTTCTCGGCAGTAAGTCAGACTCGTTTCTGGTGGGGGTTGGCCGCTCAAGATCTTATTGCTGCTTTTTGCAAATGATGTGGTCCAGCTGGCATCATCGGTCTGCGACCTCCAGGACTCGCTGGATCGGTTCGCAGCGAGTGTGAAGCAGCTGGGATGAGGATTAGCACCTCTAAATCAGAGGCCATGGTTCTCAGCAGGAAATCGATGGATTGTCTGCTCAAGGTAGGGAATGAAGGTGCTGAAGTACCTTGGGGTCTTGTTTGCGAGTGACGGGACAATGGAACGTGAAATTGGCAAGAGAATCGGAGCAGCGGCAGCAGTATTGCAGTCACTTTACTGCACCACTGTGACGAAGACAGAGCTGAGCCGGAAGGCAAAGCTCTCAATCTACTGGTCAATCTTCTTTCCTACTTTCACCTATGGTCATGCGGGCTGGGTCATGACCGAAAGAACTAGAACGCGTGTACAAGCGGCCGAAAAGCATTTCTCAGGAGGGTAGCTGGCGTTTTCCTTAGAGATAAGATGAGAAGTTCAGCCGTCTGTGAGGGACTGGGAGTAGAGTTACTGCTCCTTTGCGTTGAAAGGAGCCAGTTGAGGTGGTTCAGGCATCTGGTAAGGATGCCTCCTTAGGGAGGTATTCCAGGCACAGCCAGAGGGGAGGAGGCCCCTGGGAAGACCCAGGACTAGGTGGAGAGATTATATCTCCACACTGGCCTCGGAACACCTCGGGATCCCCCAGTCAGAGCTGGTTAAGGTGGCTGGGGAAAGGGAAGTTTGGGGTCCCCTGCTGGAGCTGTTGTCCCTGCAAACCAGACCCTGGATAAGTGGTTGATGATGAGTGATGAGTGTATATTTCTAAAAGGGAAGGGCAGGGATTATGACATACTGTACAACACTGCTGTTAAATTAAAGAACATCTTTAGGCTACAAAATAAATTGCAATAAATGTCAATGTGTGGTGGAACAAAATCCAGGATGTCTCCTCATGTCCAAACCAACAATACATTTACAGCATACCACAGATCCATCAAATCCTTCATCATCAGTGTCTGAGTTAAACAGTTGGCCAATTTTAAGTGCACGTTTTAGTGTGAAAAATACGGTATCAGCTGTAGATATACAGCAGCTTGAGGCACTGTTGTAACTCACCCATGTACTAAGGCTGAGTCCTTGCTGCAGTGGCCTCGGGTTCGAATCCAGCCTGGGACCCTTTGCTGCACTGAAAATTGAAAAAAAATCTCCAAAAAAATAATATTTAAAAATAAAAAAGTACAACGGTGTAGCCTCACTAGAAGTAACCAGAAAAGAGACAAAACTCTGAATCTGAACATCTGACATCTGAATAAAAATGGCCGCCAATAAATGAAAAATCGATGGACACCACAGTGGTTGCAACAATCTATATTAAGTCATATAACTTAATTAGCCTGACTTCAACAGCAGAACAGCAGAATCAACAGTAGAATAAAATGTAGACAACACAGGTGTATAAACGAGGGCTGGCAATCGATTCAAATATCTAATTGAGATTAATCTCATGATTTTTATCTGTTCAAAATGTCCCTTAAAGGGAGATTTGTCAAGTATTTAATAATCTTATCAACATGAGAGTGGGCAAATATGCTGCTTTAAACAAATGTATGTATATATTTATTATTGGAAATCAAAGATAAATATTGTCCACAGGTACTGCATTTAGCATGAAAAATATGCTCAAATCCTAACATGGCAAACTGCAGCCCAACAGGCAACAACAGTTGACAGTGCATCAGTGTGCTGACTTGACTATGACTTGCCCCAAACTGCATGTGATTCGCATAAAGTGGGCATGTCTGTAAAGGAGAGACTCGTGGGTACCCATAGAACCCATTTACATTCACATATATTGAGGTCAGGGGTCAAGAGACCTCATGCCAGTTTTTCCTTAACAAATTTTAAGTTTGGATCATTATTTGGCCTCCTTCTCGACAAAGAATAGATTCATTAGGTCTTCTAGTTCAATATGATGCAAGTACTTTCACTCTAGCTTTGAAAACTGAGCCTGCTTACAACCTCCGGAAGATCGATTACGTCGATGCGTTAAAGAAATTAGTGGCGTTAAAAGTGTTTTGCACTGTTATCGTGTTAACTTTGACAGCCCCAGTATACACTTAACAACAGTTTCAGCCCATAAACACCACATAGAGCATGTATACAATTCTAGAGAGTAGTCTACACTGAGGGGTGAAAAGAAAAATTAATTTCTCTTTTTGTAGGTGATTTAGAAAAAAAGTCTGAACTTTGGTTATTTGTAATGTTTAGGGAGAGTTAAAGAGATTTTTAATCATTTCCAAACTCAACATTTCAATGCTAAGATTATCAGACTGTCCCATGCCTGAAAAAATATTAAACATTTTTTTCATAGATAGACTGTTGATTAAAAAAAAAAAAAAGTAGCTTTCACTGAGCAACAGAACTTTTCCAGAGATTTCATGATCTAAATTCATCTGGCCATCTCCTACTCAAGTGTGAACTGTCTCTTTCATGTACAATCAGCACATCTCATCAGGGTCTCCTCCTGTTGCTACAATTACTTTTACGCTCTTCCACTCTGCTGTTACAGCTTGTCACGTCAATCATCATGCAAAGTAAACATTACAAATAGGCTCCGCCAGCAGTTTTTCTCACTTACACGTGTATGAATAGAAATGAATGAAGTCTTTGTGAATGCATATCAGCAGACAGTGCGGGAATAGAGGACGTGAGCTTGGCTCTTGAATTTTGGCATAAGGGCAAAAACGCAGGAGCAAAGAGCGCCTGGTCTTTTATCTGAAAGGGTAACTGGGCCATGGCATCACAGGAGGTGAACGGTCCAGCTGGGCACCCAAATGTGTTGCGCAAGGACGGCGAGAGCAGTGGTGTCGGGTAGGTCATGAATGAAGGGTTTGAGGGAGAGGAAAGCTCTCCAAGAAAAGGAGGGGCACAAGGTTTGAATGGTCAAATACTGCCACAACCCCACCAACCCAGGACAACACAGCACAGAGGGTCAAACTGTCACCAGAACCGTATTACATATCAGGCTAGATCCACACTGGAAACCAGATTTGAACTGAGGTTTGGTAGTTTTGTCTAGGTTTATCTGATTAAAAAAAAACAAAAAAAAACGGTGATGACAAATTAGTTTATTTTGCTCTTTCTCTGATGGATGTGCTGTGGACAATACTGTTAATCAGAGGAACCAGACGTAATGTATGCATGCATTAAGGCTACGGGTAATGACATGCAGCTGTAATGGGACATCTATATGTAAAGTAACCATTAGGCCACGTCATTGTGTGGAGAAAGATTAGGTTCACATCATTGACAGAAAAGTCAAATAAAAATAGTGAGACTGCATGTGACCCCGGCAGGCGCTAGCTAGCTGTCACGTCAGTTTGCAGAGCCTCTAAACTCCAAAAATGTTGGAGCAAATATTCGATTCGTCATCTAATATCGTAAAACTGCCAATATTCAAAATCTTAACAGTTGATTTCTCCCCTCAACAGTTTTCAGAAGTGAATTTAGTGATGAAATAACATGGAAAATGTAAAAATGCTATTTTTAGCTGCTGTTGTAACCATAGCCTTTACCGTTTCAGCGCTTTGCATTATGGGACACAGCAGGCAAGGTAGACTGGTCCGATGGATATTGGAGATTTTTTTTTTTTTTTTTTTTTTTCAAATGAGTAACATCCATGTAGATTTTGCATTTGTTTGCATACTGTATGCTGCATTATGGCCAAATCAGTACGTACTGCTAGTATAGTATGCAGTTTCGTATACAGCCTGTGTCATCAAAGATATAATGAGTCCTTCACAGCTCTCTCAGTTCAGATCAGCAGGTTCCTCCTAAACAGGAAGGCTGAGGGCTTGTAACCACACAGGAAGCCACAATAATGAATCTGGCTGCATTTCGCTCCTGGCTGAGTGAAGCATCATTAGGGTGGACAGCAGCACTGCTGGAAGGTAACACTCCTATTCTGGTGAATGGTGACGACGACTCTTTTAAAACTGCTGCTGCACAGAGATTTTAACGACTGGATATGATTTATAGATTTAGAATTTTATTAACGGCACTATAAGGATTAAGAAGGTACGAATAGCAGAGTCCATTGTTAGTGTGTTTATTATGATAGAATCATTTTGGTTCAACCTACAGTTCCAACACCGAGTACTGATTTTCACGATAGTGCACTTGACCCTTAAAGCTAGGGTTGGTAATCTTAAGAAAATAGCAAGAGTACACTAGATTTTAAAAATAATCCAACCGAAAAAAGCAGCTTAATGCTGTAAACTCTTTTCCAATGAAAGTAGCTAGCTGCACTAGCTCCAAATGTCGCTACATCTAGCGAGGAAGTCACCGAGTCAGCAACACTGACAGTCCGTCCGTTCAGGCCTCCCTCTAAAGCCACTCCTCCCAAAATGATCATTATGAACGTAACATATAATGAATGTAAATCATAATGAACGTATATGCTATCGTTGGTACTCACAGCTGTCAAGCTAGCAGCTTGTGGAAGACTCCGGTGACACGCGGAAAGTGCACAGGTAGGTAGACGGGCAGGTGATTGGACGGTTTATTTCAGTCCTGCAACAGCTACTGATACCAGATTTTCTTTCCGGAGATTTGATATATTGAGTGCTGTTGGGTTGTATTGAGAATTTCAAAAATTATAACAAAGATTACCAACTCTAGCTTTAACATCATTTGACAATGTTTAAATATTTGTATTAGCTTCAGTTGATACGATACAGAGGTGAGAAATGACAAGCACACTTCCAGCAATTATCATATAAAAACCCAAAGGAGACATAGAGCAAGAAATAAATACAGACATTGTTCAAAACATTCACATTTACAGTATTCTTGGAATAGTTGCACACACAATCTGAAGCCATATCAAAAACCGTAACTTCCATCCTTTCCCTTTGACAGTAAATCAATCCGCTCTCAGGTCGGCACGTCTGGTCAAGTTAAACTAATGGAGATGACCGGAGTGGGGGAGCCTTAAAGCTTTGGCGGAAAGTAAATGTAGTTAACGGTTAACTACTAACTCACGAGAAATCACATAATCAGTAGCTGAGCGAACAAACTCCTCCTCAGATATAACAAATGGCAAATAAACCAATGCCGATAGTGCAGATAAACTCTATGTTAATACTAACTACAGCAATTTATATTATTTTCAGATTCATCATTATATTAGATTTATGTAATTCATGGACAAAACAAACAAAACAAAAGAAGCAGAGCATCCAATCAGGCACGACAAATACCCTGAAGTGAAATAATATACAGGTAACATATGGGCTAGAGTAACAAATAATGAATAATTACAGCGAACAATAACCCAGATCTACTGTATCACCACATTCAATCTTGTGACGAAGCTTAATGTCATAGTGGAGGTTTATATTTACCACAGACTGTTCTTGGATCTGTAATTGGGACGCATTTACCACAAATCTTTATGTTACGGAAATCTGAAATTAAGCAACTCATAAATCACCTTTAATCTCAGCCCATTCTCATACCCAGGGTGTCAAATACCAAAACCTTGTCACACCTCTTGGCTCATGATACCGACGCGCAAGGCATCTGTATGAGATGCATGGGGCTTTCAGGTAACTACAACGTAAACCCATCAATGTAAATATTGAACGCTCAGAGAAAGTGATGGGGGAGTGTGGGGATGTAATTTAAAGAGCGCAGGTGGGAGGGGTGACGGATGGGTCCAACACACACAGGCTTCCACCAGGAAAGCTTGGTTCGTGTCTCGTGTGAAACCAACAACATGTTTGTCTTTGTGTTCACAATGTTTCACTTTACAGTCATTTTAAGCTAAATCATGTTTTTTTTTTTTCCTAAACCTAACGATGTCATTTCTGTTGCCTAAACCTAAGCGTCGTAGTGGAGAGGCATTAGAAAGTGACACCAAGGGGTCCTGACAAAGTGTCAGTATGTGACAAGTTGGGACTAGAGCGTGTTTTTAATCTCAAGGTTGGAGTTGTCAGAAATTGAGCACATTTGGTGAAAACAGAAGCAATGCCATAAACAGCCACACTTAACATTACACTGTTAGACCCTGTGTTTGTAGTAGTTCATCTGAAGCTTTTATGGTCACTGAAGAGTTTAAAAATGTTGTGGTTGCAGACAATTTGCAGAAAAACTTCTTAAGCGGCTTGTTTGTTAAATTAAAATGTCAGGACATGCATTATGGTTCATCTACTGTATGCACAGAGTAACTGCAGCATGCTTGAGAGTGAAAGTGTTAGTATTTCTGTTCATCATGAGTGATATCATGTTTTTGACCACATAAAGGCTGTACATTAACAGATAATTAGCATCTGGCTAACGTGAGCTTTACATTGCTGTATACAGTAGCTCTACTTCTGTATCTGCTTGCTCAACAAACCACAACATGTACGCTCTAACCTGAAAATGAAGACATTCTGGGCTGCGCTCCACTGTGGGATCTGGAGTGTCCGTCTCTGTGGCTGGTTGATTCGCTCAGGGTCCGCTCCGTTCATCAGCCTATCTCTTGGGTCTGTCAATGTCATCGATGGCCGCCAGGAGTTTCTGACGAGCCTTCTTGTTTATGTGCGAACCCAGACAAACGTTCACCAAGTTGGCGAGCTGCTTCATGGAGTACTCCTGTGCAAAAACACAAAGCGTGAGTCAGCAAAACAGACACGCTGCCTGTTAGCATGAGGCTGTCAGAGAAATGCAGGTTTTCACATATTGGAGAAAAACAAAACAGCAGCTTAAATTTACTACTTTACCACTGAAGTGCCTGTTTGTGGTTGGCCGTTGCGAGGCGTGCCCGTTAGGAGAGGGCTGGTAGCTTGGCAACCGGTAGCCTCCCAGTATTGGTACTTGCAGCGATGTAAGGGGGTCTTGCCCGTTTGGAGCGGGCCGATTGATCGGCTCCGAGGAAGTGCTACTTGCAGCGGCGTCGAGAACCGCGGTATGGCTACTTCAGCGTTCTCAAGAACCTCTCATTGCGCATTGAGTCCAGGGAAGTGAGAAAGAGTTCGGCTGTAACAGTATATTCAGCATCCAGCAGCAAAAGTTCATCATAGTCATTGTGCCACAGTTTGCCCACTGCAGACGACGAATTTTTCCCAGTGGTTGACAACAGCGGTGTTATCGATTACACCGGACATTTTACAAGAAAAGATGACTCTCGGTAGATGTAGAGCGCTAACACTGATTTAGCGTCCGGTGGTGGTGTGTCTGGGATCTCCGGTCTAACTTCCACGGCAAGGCTGCGGGTTTCCATCTGGAGCCGCTGCTCCGCTCAACATTATGGTTTCCTTACAGCATTGGGTTTGTGTGAAATCGGACTCCTGCTACTCTGTGCTGAGACTCTATGTGGAGCATACACTTTCACTTAGCGTCTGTCGTCCGACGATGCCACCGATACGCCAAAATGAACAGATTTTATTTTGGTAAAAAAAAAAAAAAAAAAAAAAAAAAAAAGGCTGTGGGCAAGTAATGTAATCGGTTTGTGCTCGAACACTATGAAACACCGGTAACACTGACGACAGCAGAGCCCTGAAGCCCTGCCCCAAGTTTATTAATATTAAACACGTCCAAATTGCACCAAATTCGACAAGGCACTCTATGGCGTCCTCAGCAACGTACCCACCAAGTGTGAAGTAGATCGAAAGAGCGGTTCTCGACATACGCGAAGGACGGACAGAGATTCCTCGCTTTATACTTAGATATTTAGTGTTGCATAGAAGCTAATGCTACAATCTGCCATCTTTGTCAACTCACCCTGTGATTCTTGATGAACTGCTCCATGTCATTCTCAGTAAGGTAATAGGCCTTGATGTAGGTCTCAACAAACTCTTTATCAGGGATAGGTCGCAGGTCGGTCAGCTTCTCCAGCTTCATGAGGAACTGCTGGAAGTCCAGCTGCATCAGGGCCCGGCCCTCATTGCTGCATTTCTTCACATTAGCGTAGCTAGAGGACAAAACATGGGGAGGGGAAGAGAGGAGATTAGCATTGCTTCAAGTATTCAGGTAGAGGAAGGCAATGACTGGAAAGCAAATACTTTGTGTGCCATTTTAGTTTTGGTTCACGAAAGTCACCACAGGTGTCATGTGTGTCTGGTCTGAGGTGAATTTCTGTTCATGTTTTCTACCCTTTAACGCACTGCTTTGCTAGCCAGCCAAATCTGCCTGTCTCTTAAAGGGATAGTTTGGGGGTTTTAAAGTGGGGTTGTATGAGGTATGAGGTTAAAAAAATCAGTGTCAGTTGAAGTGAACGCTATATTTAGAAGACAGTCCAACAGGGAACTGAAGCTGTGCTCTCGCCAAAACAACCAGACTCCATTCAAGAAAAGTCATTTTACCTTGCAGAAAATTGGAGTTGCTGGTCTACTGCTGCTTCATCAGTTAGTTAGTTTGTGTTATTGTGTGACTCTGGTCCAACAACCTGTGTTCTGCCAGATAAAATTACAGTTTTTTTCCAGTGGTTTTGGTGAGAGCACAGATTAATACAACGGCTTCAGTTTCCCATCAGAAAGGTCTGTCTCACAGCACGGTAAAGCAGTGAAGTTATTCTAAATATAGCATACTTTTAAACTTATATTGATTTTTTTTTTTTAGGCGAGCCTTTATTTTAAGTGGCTAAAATATGTTTTGCTAATGCCACCGTCCACAGCAATACATCATTTTGCTTCCACTCGGTAACTCCTGGGGGTCATACCGATTAATAAAACCTCATACGCTCCCGCTTCAGAACACCCAAACTATCCGTTTAAGGAGAAAGTCGTGATGCAATTTTTAAAATAATATTTTACTAAGCTCCCCTACTGTGAATTTATTATGCATTAAACATTGTCTGGAAGATGTGTTTCAGCACGTTTCGATCAACATTTGAATCAAAATGGAAATACTGTCAAAGCTCCATCAGCGACGTAAACACAGCAATGTGTCGTAATTTAAGTGACAGAAGAAACTCAGAATCCATTAGAGGTTTTAAAAGCAAGTGTAAAAACTATTAACGGAAAAGAGGAGAGATGTGTGAATGTACTTAATGTTTCGGTAAAAGAGCTATTGGTGTGAAATGTGTAACGTAGCATAGACAGAGCAGTCTACATGAAGGTTTTTAAATGCCTCAAATTTATGCATAAACACCTTGTTTGTGTTACATGTATTCATAGTTTATTATTCATAGTTATTCATTGTTAATCCTCGCATGTGTTGGATTGAATCTGTGTTTTTGGTGTGGTTTTCTTCTTTTTCCTGCATCTTGTATTGTGAATATTTGGACAGGTGGGTAATGTGTATGTTCATGACTTCAGTCGTAAACTGAGTCAACTCAGTCAGAGATCATAAATAGATCATTATAACAGATTTAAAGACTTGTAACTGCAGTGGGTGTGTACTGAGAAGATATACACGAGTCATGTGTGTCTGCATGTGTCTTATATTTAATATGAAGTCAGGTTGTTCCACACAGCTGTCAGTAAAAGTGTGTGTGTGGGCTAGAGTACACACACATTTCAGTGTGTGTCTTTCTGTTTGTGTTTCAGGTGTTTGGCAGCGCGGACCGTTGTCCACTGGCAGGTCAGTGTCTGTGACATTAGTACATTAACACACCACACAGATGTCTCTGCTCTCTGTCTCACACTTCAGCTTTTCCCTCCTCTGTTTCCATTTTCTGCCTCACACTCTCTCTCTTTCTCTCTCTTTTGCTTGTCAGGCCCACCGGAGTGTTTGAGCGCTTCAGAATGCTAACAGAGCCATTTCTGCGAGTCTGAAGGGAGACGAGCGCTGGACAGAGAAATTGAATAACAGGCCGAGCGAGTCGGAGTACAAACAAACAAATGTGACCACTCCGTCTTGGTGTGCCAGAGCGGCGGGGTGTACGTGTGGACTGGGAGAACCAAGCAGACGGCAGAAGTCTGCAAAAAAAAAAAAAAAAAAAAGCAGCTTAAATTTGCAGAGCATCGCAGTCGTAATGAGCCATTTGTTCACTGGAAAGGGCTTTAACGTTCTCTTACACAATGGGAAGAAAAGTGCTCAGCAAATGAGTTAGGAGGTAAACATGTTCCTGTTTCTCAGTGGGTGAGGGCAAGCCGCCACTGATGCTTAATGTCCAATGTTCTCTCTCCTTCTTTACAAGCACTAAACCACTTAACAAGCATTTGTTTTTAACCTAAACCATTTTCTGTGCCTGTCATTACACCCCGTATACACTTTCCCCGTAACCTGAACAAATTAGCAACTCCAAATGACTCTGGCTTCAGCATGAGCCAATTTCTTGTTCCCAATAAAATGTGTGTAAGTTCATGATAATTGTCTGCTGTTAGCGACTCGCTTCATCACCATCCAGCCGGGATGACTCATTGTTAGTGTGCAGAGGGGAGTTTATCACACCCTCAGTCTAAAAACCTACTTCACACATTCACTCAGCGCACACACACGCTGAGTAAAAGCAACAGTGGGGATGCAGGTGCTGAGGAAAAACACTGACGTTTTGTCACCTGTCACAACCCATACGTCTCGTTTCCAGCGGAGAGAGCGCTGAAATGCATTACAAGGGATGCGTCAAGAGCATTCTGCGGTTGGTGTGAGTGGCCTGTGTCATGTGACTCCCCGGTGGAGAGATGTCTGACGGGCACAGAGGGATGCCAGCACGAGGAGAGGAGGAGTCGACAGGAATTTAAAAGTGGTTTTCTTTGGTGGCTCGCTCCAGAGGAACCTGGCAACAGAGTGTTCAGGTTTCTAATATACTGTAGGTAATTTCCCCTGGTCCTCGTGGTGCTTGACAACGTGCTTTGGAAAGACTTTTTCCTTTTTTAATTTATGATGCGCAGATGTTCAAACCAAGGGATAAACAAAGAAACTTAAAGGGATGAGAGGAAAAAAAATCCACTTCTCCTCGATGCTTATCTTTGTAGGCTTTCCTGTGAAGACGCAGTGGATGAGAGTGGGGGGGCTTCAAATCACTGGGATGCAACAACTCACAAATGCTGCTTGGTTAAGTGTACGAACTCTATTTACGACAGTAACCTGAGAGTCAAAAAACCTTTTTCAAGCAAAAAAAGCTGTCATAAGATATGAGACTTAAATTTGCCCACGGCTGTAAGAAATAAAACCACTGTTCTACCAGTCTGTGCTGTATGTAGCTTGTTACATTACTGTTCTGAATAATTCATAAGGCGAACATGTAGACTGAGCAATCTTCATGTTTTGTGCACATTTCTGTCATACCCAGCCAACTTGAATAGCACTGAATAGCTTCTTGAACAGCTGCAGAGATTTCCTAATATAAATGTTTACACTTTACTGCTGACTGCGGCTTTTACACTACTGACAAACTATTAATAATCATCTATTCAGTGGATTTAAAATGCTGAGTTTTTAATTTTATTATATGTATGAATAAATGAATATGTTCAGGTAAGAACTGATCAACTAATCACAGAGGTGCTTGTGAGTCTATTGTCTTTTCATCAGATATTGATGCACATATGGAGCTTCATCAAACCTTAATTATTTTTTAGATAGATAGTTATGGTTTGACACAGAAGGAAAATATTATGCATGATAAAACTGTGTTTTTCTACAGAAGGTTTAACAATAATTCAGAGTGACAAAAAAAAAAAAAAGCTTTTGGCTGCGACGTTGCTAGAATGACGCCAGACTCCACAAACATCCCCCTGATGCTGAAGAGGTGTTTTATGATGTTCTCACCCTTCTACCAGAGTCCTGTTGGCCAGGCGGATGCAGTGCTCCCACAGGACGTTGGACACAGGCAGCGGGATGCGCACATGTCTGGAAACGTCCTCCAGCCGCTTATTAAATTGCTCAAACTCCTGAGAAGGTAGAGGAGAAAACACAGGTGAACACCAGAGGCAGCAGAAACAAATGACGTTCAAGAGGTAGATTTCTTTATGTAATCAGACTAGAGCTGCAACGATTAATCAGTTACTTGTCAACTATTAAATGAATCACCAACTACTTTGATTAGCGATTAATCAGCTTTTAAGAAAGAAATTCTTTGATTGCAGCTTCTTAAATGTGATTTTTTTTTTCTGGTTTCTTTACTACTATGCCAATAAACTGAATATCTGAGTTGTGGACAAAACAAGACATTTGAGGGCGTCATCTTAGGCTTTGATCGACATTTTTCACCATTTTCTGTCATTTTATAAACCAAACAACTAATAGATTAATCAAAAAAATAATCAACAGATTAATTAACAATGAAAATAATCATTAGCTGCAGCCCTAAATCAGACACATTAAATTTGCATTACAAAAACATTTATAATATCTAAAGCTAAAAATATGTTACTATACTACAGAAACACAAATGTATGTACTATATAAGACATTTCTAAAGGAATAAGCCACAAGGGGAACCAACACAACTTGGAAAGCATAAACTAAAGTGTTGTTGAACAACAATATATTTCTTTCCTCTGACTCTCTCTCAGCTCCTCTGCATTCCTGGATGTCATCCAACACCAGCTCCCCCAAAACCAACTTAGGGAAGCTGAGCAGTGTTATAAAACCACGTCATGCTGTGAACTGCACAATTATTTACAGTCTGCAAAGAATAAACCGCATTAGGGGTTCGTATCAATCTCTTTTAAACAAATACAGCCCATTTTTATGCATGTTACATACAGTACCTACTCTAAATCAGGCTATAAATACATAAGATCAATCAAGGCTAAATCATCTTTTCTCCAGCACAACTCTACTTTAACTAAGCTAATTTAATGATTTATCCATCTGGACTTATGCACACAACATCCTGAATTACTGAGCAGAAGTGGGCAGGAAGTATGAATCCACCAAGCCACAAATCATGAGGTGCAACAAATCATTTGTGCGCTGCTGAAGACTGTACTCAGGTTTGGCAACATCCCAACTGGACTCATTCATTAACTTTTTGGTGTGCATGTCGGCTCTTAAGGCAACCCTTAGTCGGCCTTTGGGCTCTTTTAATTTATATCTCCTACTACACATCGGAGATTATATCTGACACTTGTAGTTACTTATCTTCAGAACATATCTCACCGTTTCTTGCTATAAAATACAATTTCCATGCCCAAGCACAAAAAATGCACACCAGTCTTTAGGTCTGTGAATTGGCAATAATCTGATGATATGATATTTATCATGATAAAGGGCAAACAATCCATATATTATGATACTATAAGCAAGGCAATATATAAGACTATATATTTTATATAAAATATATAACAGTTTTGTACTGCATGCAAAAAAACTGCATGTGATTATCATAAAGTGGGCATGTCTGTAAAGGGGAGACTCGTGGGTACCCATAGAGCCCATTTTCAACCATATATAATGATGTGAGAGGTCAATGGACCCCTTAGAAAATGGACATGATTTCCTCCCCAAAATTTAGCCTTATTTAGCCTCCTTCAAAACGTGCTAGTATGACATGGTTGGTACCGATGGTTTCCCGTAGGTTTTTTTTACTTTCATATGATACCAGCATTTCCACACCAGCTTTAAACCTGAGCCCGCTACAATTTACAAAATGCAGAACAGAGTAAAAATCAATGCAGTGTTTTGGGGAGTAGATACAGAATCACAAAACAAAATATCACGTTACTCACGTGTATTGATATTTTCTTACACCCCGACCAGTCACGAGGGTGTTGTTACAGCTGTGCTCTCTTCTATGTTGCTTTTTGTAAGATTATTTTTGGCCACTTTATTCCCTTGTTTGATAGTGTTAGAGGAGGGACAGTGTGGAACAGAGAGTAGGGGAATGGCATGCAGCCGACGGTCCAGCCAGCCGGGAATCAAACCGGGGACTCGCTGCTCAGGGCATTTGTGCCCTAACCGCTCAGCTATCGGGTTGCCCCTCTCTTTTATGTTTTAACACAAAGACAAAAGAGGAAACATCTCAGAGGACGGTGCAGGCTGCAGGATACAAAGATGTATAACACAGTTTTGGTCACAAGAGGCCCGCGGCTACATGTGCCATGTTTTGATGCTTCTTGTTTGTAGCCATAAACACTCTGCACAGGGAGAGGTTTCAGCTAACACTTGCTGTGCACTCACTGCACCCTGAAATGCTCAATTATGGATGATATTATACAATTATGATATTATGTTGCCTTTTACAGGGAACAAATTGCCGTCCGTAAGGGCTGTACATAAATATGATGGAAGTATGTGGTTTTCTACTGTTTATACGACAAAGATACGTCTGCCAACTTTAATTCGCGTCATTTTAAAAAATGGAGATGAACTCTAAGACATGCACAGCTGCCATTAATTTCACAGCCAAGACTGAAATGTTATTCATTCACAAACAGTCCCACAATAGTTTCTGACTTAAGCAGTTTGTCAATGAAGTCATCCTGAGGCTGCCGCGTTTCCTTGCCACTTTATATGCAAATCAATGCCATTGTTGAATGCCAGTGATCAACCTGAATTCATGAATAAAATATTCTCCTGCGTGCAGTACGACAAAATGTAGCACACACTGTTCAATCAATGCACATAATGCACTCCGTATGCATTATGAGTGTCTGACAAGTTGGCAGAGAGGGCTATTAGCACCTGATGAGGAAAAGTACATGCTGGATGTAATATGCCCCATGTCAGTCCATCAGCTGGACCATTTTGACACAGTTGGGCATTTAAACCAGGCCAGTGAGACAGATTTTCCCCTCAGGCAATTTATCTCATAAACTGAATTAGTGAGAATTAACTACAGAGGTGCCCAAGCCAGACAAACATCTACGAGCCATTCAGGAATCAAAAAAGTGAGGATAAACTAAAGGGAGATTTGTCAAGTATTTAATACTCTAAACAACATGGGGGTGAGCAAATATGCTGCTTTATGCAAATGTGTGTACAGTATATTTTAATTATTGGAAATCAACAACACAACACAATGACAAATATTGTCCAGAAACCCTCACAGGTTCTGCATTTAGCATCAAAAATATGCTAAAATCATAATACGGCAAACTGACGCCCAACAGGCAACCACAGCTGTCAGTGTGCTGACTTGACTATGACTGGCCCCAAACTGCATGTGATTATCATAAAGTGGGCATGTCTGTAAAGGGGAGACTGGTGGGTACCCACAGAACCCATTTACATTCACATATCTTGAGGTCAGAGGTCAAGGGGCCCCTTTGAAAATGGCCATGCCAGTTTTTCCTCACCAAAATGTTGCACAGGTTTGGAGCGTTTTTTATCCGCCTTTGTGACAAGCTAGTATGACATGGTATATATTTAATCTATTTCAACAACATCTGTGTTTTAAACTGTGATTTAATCAACAGCTTCCTCAGACATGCTGATGCATGTATGGGGATTTGTCTTGGTTCGGTGCTGGTCTGCTCAGGATTTCACACCGCACCGAGCCCTTCACACCTTTCTGTCTCTGAACGGCAGAGGTGAGAAAACTAGCACCGCGTGTCCTTCCACCCCATCATGAAAAATTTATAACGGGAAGTGGCCAGCATGCATAAAGACACCCATTTAGTGGAAATCTTTCAATTCCAAAGATCCGTCAGGGACCGGAGAGCTCTTTAACAAAGCAGAAACTTCAGGAGAGATCTGCATTCAACTCTTAGCAGCTCATCCACCCTGTACTAAATTATTCACCCCATCCCAAATAATTAATAGTTAAGGTCCCTGAATGAATTTAAAGTCACGAGGGACGACAAGGAACTTCAGAGTTCTTGACTTTAAGTGGAATAACGAGTAATACTACATGTAAATGACACAGATGTTCAAAGGATAAGCCCAGATTGTATTTATCAAGTACGACAAAAACACTAAGTGAGGAAAATCCCAAATAGATAAAAGCAAATCTATTACAGCTGCCTTTCTTGTGTGTTCTGCTCGTAGTTATTGTTATTGATCGTGCCTGACACTGAGTGGGCTGCAGTGGGCATGCATTTCAAATTTACCTTTAACAGGACGTCCACGTATACGTTATGCTGCGACATTATCTCCCTAATGTCCCATTTAACTCCGGCCATCAGGAGCAACATTTGTTCGTAGTCGATGGCCTTCGCCGCAACGATCCAGTAGATTGGTTTCCGAAGTTCACTGGCTGTAGACACCGTCTGAGAGAAGGAAGGGAAAATATGTGTATGTGAATTATATTCAGCATAATTTTGAGTTTATGTGAACAGCAAACAGCTTGCGAGACAGACAGGAAGTCAAGGTCTCTTCGATTCTGCTTCAAACGTCACCAATTGGCAAATATTTCCAAGAGGGAAATCATAGGACAGGACATTCATTTGATGCTTGGAGGGAAAACAGATTGTGCACCTGAATGTTTCAAATGTCAAGTGGACAAAAAAAGAAAAGCCAGGGAAAGAGCCACCAGGGTGGTTATGGTTGACAGACAATTTTCTCCTTTGTTGATCGAGAACAGCACTGAATGCTGGGTTGCAGTTACATGGTCATTCATCTCTACGGAGAAACAGGCTTTTAAAGGAAACAGACAGGCAGAGTGATGGCTACCAGTAAAAGGGTGAATGCTTTTTAAAGCATATCGAACGAAAGATACTATGCATATGTTACAGTATGTTTTCATAAATTCACACTGAGTTGAAAGATGTGTTGTTAATAACAATTATTCATCATATTAGATTAAAATTGATGGAAGCAGGCACATGACAAGCTAGGAAGGGAATTAGACGTTGTCTTTAAATGATGAAATGACAATCAAAGGTTTGGTACCCTCAAAGGCCGATGTTTGGTTCAATCTGACCTGCAGGTCAGCAGACTAACAGTTACTCTAATTGCACAGCCGTTAGAGAGCAGGTGCAGGTATACCTGGGAATAAAACTGCTGCAGAAAGGGCTTCTTGGCTGCTGGCATCATTGTGTCCAAGTGAGACTGGAGGGACTCGAACTGTTCTGCTAGAAACACACTGAGGAAAAAACAGAGACAGACATTTAATTAGGCTCAGTAGGGGTATAATATGGTGTAAACAATGTTCTGACAAAATGACTATCTTGATCATGAATGCATGATCAAATAAAGCTAAACTTACTTTTGATTGAATTTTGGTTTGAAGACCTGAATTGGAGCAACTGATAATTAGGACTGAACTTTATTTATTACCTCTGTTAATTATATGATAATTGGAAAAGATAAGAAATGTGGAATCACCTTAACTTATGCTTACCTGTACCCAGATGTTGCACTACAAGTCGTCCTTAAATATAATTACTTGTACTGTTTAAACAATTACACCATTCTCCACTGCTGGAGCAATCCAATTCATCCCTCGTTACAGTTTAATGCAATAAATGATGTTGAACAGACTGAAGTGTTGTCTCAACTCTCAACTCTCTCAACGCTTGTGAAAACCACCTCTGATTTCTACTCTCATCTCACAAGCAAGAGGCAACCTCCGGTGCTGAGAAATGAAGCAAACGCCAAGTACCAAAAACTGCAGTTCATCAAACGGCCAATTGAGGCTTCAAAAGCGAGTCGATCCACGTAGGCCCCCATGTTAAAATGTCCAACTTTACAGCAGAAATAAACATGTTTACAGCCTGGTACAAAAAACGCTTTTTGTCGCTATAGCTAACTTCTCTGTTCATGTGAGGGAGTGAACTTTTATTAGGGCTGTCAAAGTTAACATGATAATAACACGTTAACACAAATTTGTTTTAGTGCTGCCAATTTCTACAGCTCATTAACGCAAATTCCATCCATCTGCAACCGTTTATCCCCTTTGGGGTCGCGGGGAGGCTGGAACCGATCCCAGCAGACACTGGGCGAAGGCGGCGTACACCCTGGACAGGTCGCCAGTCCTTCTCAGGGCTGACACACAGAGAGACAACCAGTTAACCTCTTAAATATCTGACGGCCAATCTTTCACAGGTTGTAGTGAGCTCGGTTTTAAAGCTAAATAAGTAATTAAAGCTAAACAACACTCCAAACTTGAGTTAAATTTTGGCGAGGAAAAACTGACAAGGCCATTTTCAAAGGGGTCACTTGACCTCTGACCTCAGGATATATGGGTGAAAATGGGTTCTCTGGGTACCCACCAGTCTCCCCTTTACAGACATGCCCACTTTATGATAATCACATGCAGTTTGGGGCAAGTTATAGTCAAGTCACACTGACAGCTGTTGTTGCCTGTTGGGCTGCAGTTTACCATGTTATTATTTGAGCATGTTCTTTATACTAAATGCAGTACGGGGTTTAGGACAATATGTATCATTTCTTCCTGTTGTTAATTGATTTCCAATAATAAATATATACATATTTTTGCATAAAGCAGCATATTTGTCCATTCCTATGTTGATAAGAGTATTAAATACTTGATAAATAGCCATTTAAGGTACATTTTGAACACTGTGATTAATGTGCGATTAAATGAGGATTAAATATTTGAACTGATTGACAGGGCTAATCTGCATATAACTCATCTGTTTAATTTCTATTAAAACTTAAAGTTGGGTGTAATTTGGGGCATGGCTGCTTTGAGTGACCGGTGGGTGCTGTCTGAATGTCGTTACTTGCTATCTGTCTGCTCTGCTGTGTAACCCGGGCCGCCTCAGCTCCACCAGCGATCCACCTCTTTGTCCGTTTTTGGAGTAGCCAGCAGTTAGGCTGCGTCATCACCGCCAAGATGGCGACGGCCGGAGTCACCCACTTTGAGCTTTGCAACAGATCTTTAGAAACCGGTGACGGTTGTGTTAGTTATGTCACAGAAAACAGTACGTATTTAATACAGTCTATGCTCACAAGGCAAAGCATCATTTATGTCAACAAATCAGTTTCACAATGAGGGAATTCCCCCTTTCCCCCATTGAAAAATACTGAGACAAAGTGAAGTAAAAGGAATACAGGAAAAAAAAAAGAGCCAAACAAAATCAATGTGGACACAACTTGTACCGCCATATTCCACTGTGACTAAATAAAGAGCCGATGATCGATGGCTCTGACATTTTAGCGTTCACTAACTGAAAACAGAGGGAGCACAGGTCTGAGTTCAGGATCCAGTCCGGAGTTTAACGAGCAGGCCCGCTGCTGTACATCACGACTCACATAGAGCAGTGATTTCTGGAGAGCTCCAGTTCAGCAATAACACAGTTGATTGGACAGTGCAATTTAAGAGACGAAAACAACTCAGCAAGGCTGGTGTTTCCACATACTGTGCTGCCCCTTGAACCCAATTCTGTTTTCAACTCACTCAGCATGTCATCCACAGTGTCGTACAGTCCTGCCAGGGATTGAAAACCAGCCTGAACATCGATCTTCCTTTTCTTCAACCAGCTCATAAACAATCTGAGGGACAGGATTTTTTTTTTCGTTTTTTTTTTTTATACAAATGAGAACATTTATCTTTATTTTGAATAATGAAAGGGTGGGATACATCATTTTAAAAGCGTGAATAAAGTTGTGGCTGAATCATTTACTTCAATCAGCATCTCATTTTCAACACATTTTTTTCCTTGCTTTTTATGACCAGACACATTTTCTGAGCCATTCTCCTCACGTAAAAAAAGCCCCTCTAAATGATCATAATCAGTGTCTTCTTGCAGCAGAATGCAACTTATTTTATATGCACAGGGACATAAAAACTAAGTCAATATTTTTTCTTAAACAATCTTGTTCTTTTTAAAGGGTAACTTTGGTAGTTTTCAACATGGACCCTATTTTCCCCAAGTGGCTAATGGGGACAACACTTTTAAAAATTTGTTCCAGGATTGAATGTTAATGCTGCAACAAGCTGCGTCAATATAACTTTTCATCCACTAAAAGTGCTTGTTTTTGCCACCAACAGGCTCAGATTGTTATTTTAAGTGGCTGACAACATTATGGAAAGGACCCTACAGAGAAATAAAACCTGTTTCTTACCTTTCGCTTGATTCGGTCTGTTTGTTATCGTGTCCGAGTCCTGCTCAAGGAGAAGTCTCACTGTAAAACCAGAATATCCATATACTCTGGCTCAAATAAATATGGGTGGCCATAAAATCCAAGGACCTCACCCACATTGTTGAAATATGCTAAATAGTCAGCAATGATATGAAAATATTTTAGACAACAGTAAGCTACGCTTTCTGTAGTTCAACACAACAAACTCTGCCTGGCCAGCACTCGCGTTTCACTGTAGATGTATTGCACTATTTCACTGTTGTCTTCTGGGAACATGTGACTTTGCCAGATTTCAGAACGAGACTCTTTCCATGTCAGACTAGGGCTCTGTAGAGGCAAGAATCTGACGATATGATACACATCATGACACAGGTGTATCAACTCAATATACTGCAGTTGCTTTCAAGTCTAATTGTTACTGCCATAGTATAGACACCACCATATGTATAAAGTCTGATAAAAAGTCATGGCTACAATGTCTACTATGGGGATTAACATCATGACACATGAATGCAATTAGACTCACTGGATCCAGTTTCAGCTTTCCAGCGATACCCAATTTATGCAATTCTGTTTAGGGACCCCAGTATGCAAAAATATTCAAACACACCATGTTAGAATAGGTGAAAATAACACATTTATACTGCATACAAAAAAACTACATGGTTTTTGCGCAAAACTGCATCCTATTATCATAAAGTGGGCATGTCTGTAAAGAGGAGAGTCGTGGGTACCCACAGAACCGATTTTTATTCACATAACTTGAGGTCAGAGGTCAAGGGACCCCTTTAAAAATGGCCATGCCAGCTTTTCCTCGTCAAAATTTAGCATAACTTTGCAGCGTTATTTAGCCTCCTTTACAACATGCCAGTATGACATGGTTGGTACCAATAGATTCCTTCAGTTTAGTTTCATATGATCCCAATATTTTCACTCTAGCTTTAAAACTGAGCCTGCTACAACCTCTGACGGACAGAATAGCGGTCAGGTCTGCTGGCAGGTTGCCGGATTTTTAAGAGGTTTATTAAAAATCAATATGCCGTTATGGAAAATCGATACAGTATCACAAAACATAATATTGCAATACTCACGTGTATCAATATTTTCTTACACCCCTGTGTCAGACCCTTATAACAACAATCAGACCCTGTCATTTCAGTGGTTATAAATGATGGTGCCCGCTTGCCCCATTAGAATAATGCAGCCCGTGAACAGCTGCCATCTACAGTGCTCTCCCTCAATACTGGACCAATTTCAGAAATTGTTGTCCAGGTTAACCATTTGTTTTTCAGGGAAAGATTGTAAAAATATTCACAAGAAAAGGTTTACAATCACTGCAACTATGGCAATAATTACATAATATAATTTTCAGATCTGCCTTCACCGATACTCCATAAACAGACCATCTGTAAAGATGCTGCACAACAGTGAATACTGTTAACCCCAACAGAAGTCTGTATATTAAAAGCAATAATTAATGAGTGCTGTCTGGTTAACACTTAATCTAAAAGCACTACATTACATTAAACACAGCCAGGACCCCATAAATATCATTTATTCTTTTCATGGTGCAGAGGAAATCACATTAAGGTTAGCTGGAACAGCTTGTGTTTACCTCGGCAACACGGTGCAGTCTGGGAAAGAAAAAACACACCCTGCAGTTCACACTTATCTCATCACGCTTGTATAAATACGACACCTGAACAACAGCTAGAAGCAAGATGGCATCTTATAGAGCTCTAATCTTTAATTAGAGGTTCGTCTGCGGTTTAAAATGGCATATGCTTAAGATGTCAGAGGTGCTCGCAATGCACACCAAGGTTAGCTGCCTTTTCTAATAACACCTTTCCTGACAGGAACATTTAAAAAAAAAAAAAAAAAAAAAAAAAATTTCCATGCAGTTCTGCCCAGAATAAGTATGACTCCTTTCTACCCGTTGGGTTCTTTTCCTTTCAAACTTTACCCAAGAAAGAAATATCTTCACCTCTGCGCTTTAGCTCTTTTACTTTCATTATTCTCCCGAGCTTGTTGGCTGCCTCTGATACATGAAAAACTTTGCGTGAGAGAGAGTATAAGCCGATTCAGCATTTCTGCGGTGGTGACATCTAGGCGCTTGGTTTACAGACTTCCATTATAAAGCACTTGTACACTGCAGACTTCTCAAGGTCCAAGAGCTGTCGCACAGACAACAGCTTAACCTAATTATGTATGAGTGTGCTTTTGTGTAGTGTGCGCAGATACAACGGAGAAAGATAAAGAGGGAGAATGAATAACTCAAATACATTTCTAAGTGAGGCATTGATTGCAAGACAAATTGCAAATTATAGGGAGAACTCTAAGAAGTCTAATTAGAGGTAAACACGTCTCTCTGTCGCTCTATTTCAATCATCTTATTTTTTTTTTCCTTTTTAATTTAACAAGCTTTAAATAACACACACTGCAGGTTGAGCAAATGTTTGGGCCGTCCAAGCTGTCTAATGAAATTATGACCACCTCGAGGCGAGGCAGTGAGAGAATCAGCCTCTTTAACTTGATAAAGGCTGGAACATGTCAGGTTACATCACACTACCACGACACTCATAATCTTCCCTCCCATACAAGAGGAAAAAAGATCAATAGTGCCGTTTCAAGGTGTAATTTCATTGCCCACTTAATTACTTGAATCATTGCATGGTTTACAGGAGTGTTACTTACAGAGACTCAGTGGCCACCACTCTCTGTGCGAGCCCATAGAGAGTCCCGCTGTTGGTGAGGACCACCAGCTGGCTGAGATGGGGGCTGGGCACCTTCTCCTTCCTGTCCTCTGCTGCACCGTGGACTCCTGGATTCTCCCCCATGGCCTCCTGGAGGACACACAGGTAGAACGCATTAGCATGCAAAGTGGGAAATATATATTCATTATATTCTTCAGAGACGTAAAAGAGACGCTTTATAACCGGTGAATGAAGCTTGAAATGGTTCACCTTCTATACCTAATTGCGTGGTGCTTGGACCTTGTTATCCATGCTTGAAAGTCTAGTTACTATGTACATTAAATAGAGGACAGAGTTAGCATAAATGGATAAAATACTGAGAAATTAAACCAAATCAGTGTCAATCTGTTACAGTTTCTGAGGAGGTGCTACTGTAGAAGAGCACTGTCCCACACTGTTACTTCAGCCCACATGAACAAGGTGTACGAATGACACAACAAGGTACAAGGCATGTAAAGTGCAATAAGTATGCTTGTACATCATGTGGTCTGTGCTGACTGCAGTGTAAATGCATCAGTGTAAACATGCTACGACCAGAGCTAGTGACGTAGAATAAAAACAGAGAAACACAACTTCTTGGGGGCGGCAGTAGCTCAGTCTGTAGGGAGTTGGCTTGGGAACCAGAGGGTCACCGGTTCAAGTCCCGCCATGGACCAAGAACTGAGTGTGAACTGGTAGCTGGAGAGGTGCCAGTTTACCTCTTGGGCACTGCCGAGGTGCCCCTGAGCAAGGCACCAAACCCCCAACTGCTCGGGGCGCTTGTCAGGAGCAGCCCCCTCACTCTGACATCTCTCCATTGTTGCATGTTTGTGCATGTGTGTGTTCGGGTCTGTATGTACCGTGTATAAGTTAACAACAGAGTGAAAAAATTTAATTTCTAATAAAGAAATTCAATTTCTAATAAAGGAATATCTTCTTCTTCTTCTTCTTCTTCTGGTGGAGGTGTCCAACATGACCAAAAGACACGACTGGTGTTTTCTTTTGCAACGTTGTTAGTGACGTTTACATTATTTCTGTACCTATGTTTAGTATATATTTTTCTGTATCGTTTCCATCACGATACAGGCTAGGCCAGACCTGAGCCCATTATACGGCCCTCGTGATGGTCAACAATGACTTTTCTCCTAAACCTAAGTGGTTTTGTTACCTCAGCCTAACAGCAGACGTTACCTCAGTTTAGCAACATAGAAATGACACGCAAAAAAACCTGAAACGTGTCCTTGTGACACGTGAAAAGTCCTTGCAATGTTGTATTTATACGCCTTCCCGTGAGACCGGGTTGGTTAACAGTTAACCTGACATAACAGATGGCTCACTTGCAAAAATGAAGACAAAATGTAGATGTATGCCGGTAGGTAAGCACAATCTGAAATTCAATCAACCTTGTGGGGCTCAGTTACACCCAAAGCATGCGCGCACACGCGCACACGCACACACACACACACTAAAATTCTGCTGACCAAACACTCCTCTAGAGCAAAGCATTTATCTTCCTTTTGATATATTCCTCTACACCTCTCCATCCAGCAAACCCCCTTCATCCTTTCATTATAAAAAAAACAATTGAAATAGAAAAAAAAGGAGAAAGATTTCAACCTAGATCCCTTCCCATCAATCACAGTAAACTATATCTGCATCCAAAGCCACTGAGATTCTGTACAGGAGGTCAGGTCATATTGTTTTATATAAAAGCATGATGCATTACATGTGCATGTGGAGCTTTGCGTTCTGCAGCTGCAAAGCCCTCTGAAACCGCCTCTGGGAGATCAATAGCAATCATACAAGTGCTGAATGAATGGGAGCTATTAATGCTATACTATCAACCAACCATCAACCACTTACATACTGCACTCCTTTGCAATTTGGGTCTAATTTTGGGTCTAATACTGCTCCATTATTTCAGACAACCAGCTTTTATCACTGAGGCCGCACCAAGTACTATTTAAGAATAAGTGTAAATATGTGTATATGGAAGCATCAGGTACAAATAAGTTGTTACGTCTTTTGCGATTCATCTGAAAAGTCATAAAGGGAATAAAAGATGAAAATGTGTGATAGCAGGCCCATGTCACTAGTTTATCATCGCTCAGACCGAGAAAGAAAGCAGAACATCTGCGCTGAAGATAAAGCAGCGCTGTAAAACAGGCGGTGATGTGCACAGTTTTAAGAAGATGACGTCTTATGTTCCCCTAACAGCAATCTATTCCCTAAAATGAGATATATAAACAGCCCGGCACACAGAACAAAAATGCACAGTATGCAGCTACGCAGATTTATGGTTCTGTTCGACCGAGACCTCCTCTGTGAAAACTGCAACCTTTCCACAACCTCTGAGTTATCTCTCTGCATTCAGTCAAGCCTTCAGTGCTGCCGAAACCATTATCAGTCTGAAATAAAATGTTATCACATTCAGAAAATTTAACACATCAATTATATTACTTTCTCACCTTAATGGCTTCCCTATCCTCCAAGAGCAACTCTCTGCAAATATAAATGGTGTTGCTATTTAAATACATGAGTAAAACGAGACACAGCATTAAAAAAAAAAAAAAAAGTTAATTATGAATAAGTTACTCATAATATTACATTATTGTTAGTTTTTTTTTAACTGTCTTAACTTTTACTGACTTAAGGCAACGGTACAATTTGTGCAATAATTCTACAATGCAATATTCTGTTAATAATATTACATTTATAATGTACATTTCAAGAAAAACTCCATTTAATTCTTATTTATACCATTCTGGCATTTATATTTAACAGAATTAATAGAACCCACTTCTCAGCATTTTCTATTTATTTATTTGCTGTATGTTATATATTGCACGTCTTAATGCAAATATTTGTACACATTTCTTAAATTCTCATTTCTTATTGTTAATTTTGTTACTTTCTTATATTTCTTTACATACATTATGTAGCATTACCTACATAATTTATGTTATTTATTCCCTTATTTCTATTTCATTACATTTTTTTTATGTTTGCATAGAGCACCAAGAGTGAGAGCACCAAGAGTGAGAGCACCTGTAACGGCCCAGTTTTCCCTCAGAGGTTATAACGTTTTCACATCTGATTGCAATTTCTAAAATACGATCTGTTCCATCGTTGCACTCACAAGGAAAACTTCTGACGTATATGCAACCGGAATTGAAAGGACAGGACAAAAAGTATACAGCGATCTTTTATCCAGACTTTCTGTCCTTTGGCAAGAGGCTGCAGAGCACTCACAGCACGACCTCGTCTGCACCAAAGCATCCACATCTTGGCCTTTGGACAGCTGAACTTGCTGGAAGTGTACGTTAAATTTATTCTGAACTCAGGGCAAAGGGAGGACAGCTGAGGCTCCGCATTAAAGATGCACTTTATTACTTTAACTTATTTATTTAACCACCGCAGATGTTTAATGTAGTACTTTTTTAGGATTTACACATGCTGTTCATGTTTCAGAGTATGCATTATGCATATTAAAGTGGCAATCCGTAAGATTTCAGTCCTGTTTTTTTGTCTTTTTGTTGACACATAAGCGTAGAAATAGAATAGAAAAATTCATTTCTACGTACATGAGCGTCAAGTTTTCAGAATCGGTGGCATTGTTCCATTTTTTTTATACAACAGCCATTTTTCCAAGGTCACCACAGACACCCAGTTCATAATACTGCATATATGTAAATATTGCAATACTTTCATCGCTAGTAACTTAAACCTGCAGTAGGCAGAACATTTTTGGCATAATTGGGCAAAAAATCCATAACAACCTTTCAGCATATTGTAATTCAAGTGTTCTGAGTGGAAAACTAGACTTCTGCACCTCCTCATGGCTGTTTTCAGGCTTTAAAAAGTCTAGCCTGTGATGGGAGACTTTGGCCAATCACAGGTCATTTCAGAGAGAGAGAGTGTTCCTATTGGTTGTTCATATAACGGAGGCAGGTGTCACTCACAAACTCCAATAAAACGGTTAAACTAGTCAGCACTGATCAAATGTGAATCAGTATTTAGTTACTACAATGACTATTTCTCTCCTAAAATGTTTTCACTAAAATGAGAAAAGTGTGCTCCGGCTGGTGGGCGGTTCTTGGTATTTCCAAAACTGATCTCAACATGGCTGCCGGGTCGCAAAATTTCTCATTTTACAGCTAAACAGTAAACTACAATATGTTTCTGAAAACATTTGAGGAGAGAAACAGTCATTACAGTAACAGAATACTAATTCATATTTGATCAGCGCTGCTTGGTTGACGGTTTCATTGGACTTTGTGAGTGATTGACAGCTGCTCAGAGAGGGCAGCCTCTAGCTCAGCTCTGTGTGATTGAACACATTTGAAGTTAAAACAATGTCAGCTAGGTCTCTGATCACTGTAACGGGTTACAGAAGGACAAAAAACACTTCACAGCATATAATCATGACAAACAGTGCCGTGGTTATGGAGTTAATCCAGAAAGACCATTAGTACTGTACGCACTTGTGCGTCTAGTGATTTAAGATTTGGGCTGTGATTAAAGCTGTTGAGCAGCAGCAGCTGGTGGCCATTTGTGTGGGTGACGTACACAAACACAAGCATGTGAACACACCATTTATTGTAAAGAAGTGCAGATAAACTAAAAATTATTGCTGTTCTTCTAACATAATTTGGTAATGCAACACTTGGCAAATCAGAAGAGTGGCGCGACACTGGCCAAAGTATGTACCTGCACTTGTACTGCAAATGTATCTGTTCTCTTTCTGCTGCTTTACAACCTTCTGGATTGAAAATGAATGGCTTAGACTAGTTTCCTCTTCTAGATCTGCTTCTGCTGGGGACACTGACACAATGCACTCTGGGGGAAGCTACAGCGTAGCCACGGCTGCGCAGTGCCGCCCAAAGAAGCAGCTGGTACACCCAAAAATTTGATGCAGAATGAATTTTAAGTTATAGTCTTACAAAAATGGCTTACTATTACTAAACAAAACAACCTGCCTCTATCCATCTACAACCTATATTGCTATTAGTGGACGTTAGCAACCCTATACACACATTTAGGAGGAAAAAGGTCATGAGCAGTCGAGAGTGGGGCCGAGAGAGGCTGCACAGAAAGCTGCCGAGGCCGGCAGAAAAAGGAGCGGCAGCTGGCAGCAGAATATACTGCTGCGTTCACTTGCACTTGGACATTGGAGTTTCGCTGTTGTGAATTTCAGACCAGCCACAAAATTTCATAAATACTGTACATGCATAAGTGGCAGCTGGGGCGTTTGCATTAGTGTTAAACACGGCAAAAAAATGTTTGGGGTTTCTCCAACTCAAAGTCCCGGGCTGAATTTCATTCCCAGTTCACCCCTGGATCATGTGGCAATTTTTTTTTCCTGGCTACGCTAGTGCAGGGAAGGAAGCAAAAAACTAGGTTTTAATATGATTTTTATGTGCATGGTCGAGTGTTTTGTATTTGAACACAGGTTACAAGTTATGCAATAATCATCTTCAGGTCTTCTCTTTCTAATATTACAGTGTGTTCCCTTTAACTTTGCTGTATCACACTGACTTCTATCATTGGGTTGCATTATGAAAGTCACACTGACATGTTCTCCTTTAAATCAAACAAATCAACGTCATTTCAGTTTCATTCATCTGACATTGCAGCAAATTCTGGTTTGGTCTATTTTTAATTTCGCCACATGAGGCCTGACCTTTCATTGACTGCACCCCTGCAGCGTCTACACTTGCACAGAAACAGAAAAGGAGTCTTCTGAAAGACTGTCGGGAGAAATGTCAGCTTTCTTCTCCAACTGCATAAACTCTGCGGGGATTCTTCAGGTAAAAGAAACGACTAGGCTGAATACAAACGAAAAGAAGAAGAAGAAAACCAAATAACATCTATGACATTTGGGGATTTTATGCATCTACTTTTCTAAATCTGAGGCGAGAAATATATTTTAGAGGAGCTCTAAGCTTTGACAGCTTGTGACAACCTCAACCGGGTTTTATCTTTTTGTTCGGGGTGACATGCACACTGAATGTGATATAGCGTCCGCCCTGAGTATCTACTCCATGCTTATTAGTTTATTAGATGTTTGACCTACTATCATATTACGCTCAAAATGGCAAACATGAGTTAATGGAATAGCATTAACATAATTTCCCATTGTTGTTGCCCTTTGGTGCTCCTGAATATTTGATTCATTTTGGGGGATAAACATCCAAATCTTGTCTGATACTGACACATCAACCATGTTAAAATAATACATACAAATACGTGCAGAAAATTCAGATGCTTTGCCTGTTTTAATCTGCAAATAAATGTAAGAGATGTTGAGATGAGGAAGCTCATTTCTTTCCCCAAATTAATTCCCACAAATGAGAGATTAAACTTCTTTGCTTAATTGTCTTTTTAATCCTGCGGCAATTATGACTCACAGTTATCTCTGTGGTTGTTTGCAGACAAGCACCAATATGCAGCTGCAGAAATCCTCATTTTTATCAGAAAACAGGTAAAAATTGAACTCAAACTGTAATCAACTGTGGTGTAACTTGTATTTTATTGGATAGACACAACTGCGCAAACAATCATGATTTCACTTTTATGAAGACAGTCAATCAATATGACAAACGACTACAGCGAGATATAAGGAAACTAACTCCACTGCCAAGTAGGACCACATGAAAAAGGTTCTGCCATATTGGACAAATTAATCATCAGTTTTCCAGAGTCATACAAGGGCCTGAAAAACTGAATGAGGCAGACCTTTCCATATAGCATGATATGATAGTGAAGGGGTCAAACTTCATTTGATTCACATCCTGCAGCTGCTGAAGATATTTAGGAGGAGTTTCAGTTTCTCTGCTGTCCCAGTGAGATAAATAGTGAAACTGCTTTTCCATTGTGGAGTGTAGTATAGTGTTACAAAGCCAATACAGGCTGACGATTACTGGTCCGAGGTGATTTTCAATATTTGCTACAGAACATCTTCTGGCATGGTGATAGCATAGAAAATGTGAAAATGTCTGCGTATTTATGTATGTATGCAAACTATGTATCTGTGGCTAAAGTGAATAGTTTAGTGCTGTATATGAATATAGCAGTGAATCACAGAAAACATAAGTCACAGGAAATATTAGAGCAAAAACTATTAGAAAATAGTTAAAAATGAATAGGCAATTATTCTTATAATTGATTAATATTTTTAGTCATTGGTCACGCTTAAGCTAGTTTCACCTTCTCAAGTGAGAAGATTTGCTGCTTTCCGCTGTCTTACATTATAGTAAACTGATTGTCATTGGGTGTTGGATACATCTGGGAGGTAGTGAGAGGCATTTTTCCACATTAAAAACTGTGAATGAGTAATAATGATAAAAAGAGCGGAAAAAAAGAAAAGAAAAAGCTGATTCATTCATAATACAAATTTATCGAAAATCGGGAAATTGCCTTAAATGTCACTCATTTCATCTTTCATATTCAATCTACAATTATGTTAAAAACTCATTAGTTTAACACTGACAAGTTGAAAGTCCAATCATCAGCATTTGACATTAAATCCCTTAGTCGATTCGCTGTTCATAAAGAGGAAAAAGAAAAGAAATCAAAGTTTCGACAAACACAAAATTAACATGAATCAAGTATCGGCGGTTGCGAGACGCTGAATTGAGTTCATTATGGCAACCATATGAATCTATTTATTTATTTATATTTCCTCTGTGAAAAATTCATCATGTGCATTCGAGCATGGTAAAACAGTTCTGCAAAGAAATGCTCTCAAATTGCATTTGTTGCATTTCTCACAGCGGCGTCAGGCTGAGCGCACACTCTTCACTCAGCAGATACTCAGCAGACTGCACAGCTATTCAGAGGAATTTTTACTAACACATTTCACGGCTTCCTGTCTATACAACTGACATCAATTTGTCAGGTTATGGGAAGGAAAATTACATGCTTATCGTCGTTTCTCACTGTGAAGACATTCACCTCAGTGTACTGATGCAAATGATCATCAACTTTTGAGTTTAGTACAGAAAGAGAAGCTGGGGCACAGAGTGACCTCTATAAAAACACAAGAAAGGATCATCCATCCATGTAGTGGAGCCAACCATAAAAGAGAAATGAGAAAGGATATTCTCATAACACGATAGCAATCTGTAATAATATGTCTATTAAATGCAGGCAAAAGGGTATCCCCGCTACCAAAAATCACAACACCAGAATGAAACCTGCCATCCCCCATGAATAGGCCTTTATTTTGAATTATTACACGCCTTTGTTGAATTCCCTGTTCTGCCTGGTCAATCACGCCGTTCTGTTATTTCTTTATAGTGACCATCGCCATGTATAACAGACCATTGCTATGGACGCAGCTCCGATGTCAGACTCCGGCAGATCATTTTTGCATCAAATTGTTGATATCTTCCACAAGTAGCCCTGTAATAAGCAGGATAATGCACAGCTAGAGGGTCATTGTTGGGAAATAAACCTTTTCAGGGTGATGCAAGATATTATCTCTTACATATGATCCGTTTACTAAAGATACACTACAGCTAATAAGGCTTTATTTATCCCGTGGTATGAGAAGCACATCAATTTATATTGGCTTACAAAAATACTGTGTGCTTAGAAATTCTACAAAATAAACATCATAGGTTGTAATTAGGGGTGTAAGAAAATATCGATACACTTGAGTATCACAATATTATGTTTTATGATTCTCAAAAACACTATTATTAATAGTTTCAATGCAAACATTTGTGGCAGACAGTGCCTCAGATTGCACAGAAAGTAGTGTTATGATGTTGAATGTTACAGGGACTGTGATAAATGCATAAAAAAGTTCTCAATGCATAAAAAAGTTAACTTTTGATCAGATTTCATGCTTATAGCGATGTGTTCTTTATACTATGACAGTTTCCTAAAATTAGATTTAAAAAAAATATATATGCAACATATGACCTTGCTTACAGTATCGTAATATATTGAATTGTAACCCCTGTATCATGATACATATCGAATCGACAAAGCCCTATTTGCAATGCTAAAAAGTGCTGAAACAGTTATCACGTTGTATTTTATTACATTTCACGAAAAATGTTTTAGTTTGGGGGAAGTCTGATGACTCCAAGATGAAGCTGGTGACTCCAAAGACCAACAGCCTCATAAGCAAGTGAAGCCAAAGGTAAATTTCAAGGTCTGCAGGTAATAAACAAGGCTGGCATCCTGCAAGGTGGATGCACTGCAGGGTACAATTTGTTCAGCACTGGTACAAAGGAACAGAAAGCAGTCCAGTGATGCAAGCTCCTGAATTGAGTTACTGATACGCAAGAACAAGGCAGCCTGAAACCTGCGACGTGTAAGCGGCGCTTGAAAAATGTCCATTAGAGCGGAACATTTTCCTCTATTTGCTAAAAGAACAATCTCCATTAAATGAACCTCCTGTACTGTGCGGCAGCAGGCTGACTTTTGATTCGTGATTGTGAATGACAGCTATCAACACAGTTACGTAAATTATTTAATCAGGACGGGGGCAGTAGGAGGTCTTCACTGGTGACACAATAATTAAGTTTTCCAAAGCAAATCTGCCCTAATTTAAATTGTTTGTTTGAAACAAAAGTCATGACAGTAAATCCTAAAAAGCTGATCAAGAGAATATTTTCAGAATATGAGAATATTAATCACAAAGACCATCAGCTATATTTCACAGTGCTACGCTCTGCAATGCTAAAAAAAAATTCAGCTGCACAAAAACACCGACAGTCTGCCGTTACAAAATAAAGTACGGTCTAGACCTGCTCTATGTGAAAAGCACTTTGAGATCACTTCTGTTATAATTTAACGCTATAAAAATAAATCGGATTGAACTGCGCACATAACATTTTATATAATTGTATGTTTTTATTAATTTTATGTTCAGATTATGAAATTATTTGTAAAACATTTAAAAAACTGTAAAACACCTTTAAACATTACATAGCTAGATAGACCTGATATTTGCAATAATTTGTTAAAGGTTTATAATTGACTGGTAAATAATACCTTGATAAATGGTTAATAAATACTTTGTAAAGCTACTTGTAAATATTATTTACATAGACAGTTAATACTTACTGGTTAATTGTTTTCTATGTCATGTTTATAGATGTTTTACAAATGATTTCTTAAAGGTTTAAAATCATTTGGTAATGATTAATGAATACTTACATATATATGTAAATACATATATATATATATATATATATATATATATATATATATATATATATATATATATATATATATGTATATATATATATATATATATATATATATATATATATATATATATATATATATATATATATATATGTATTTATATATATATATATATGTATATATATATATATATATATATATATATATTTATATATATATATATATGTATTTATATATATATATATATATATATATATATATATATATATATATATATGTATTTATATATATATATATATATATATATATATATATATATATATATATATATATATACACACACACATACACACTTATATATAAATATAGATAATTTCCCTTCGGGGATTAATAAAAGTTCATCTTATCTTATATATACATATATACACTTATATATAGATAATAATAAAGTAAAATAAAGTAATTATTTCATATTACACAAGCTACTAATGAAATAACAAATATAGCATTACTAATATCTAAAATAAATTATCATTTGTTTGTTAATAGTGAAATAACTATTAACTAAGTTTAATTATAAACCAATTTGCAATATATAGTGAATGATGGTTGTTATAAAGTGCTGCCGTTCTTTAAAGATGGATATTTATTAGTCTCCTGATTGAAAAACAACATATGCACATCATTTTTAGCAAACAGAGCTCATCAGAGCAGGATTAATGAATGAATGAGTTACAGGCCTTTAGTCTGCCTGCTATGCTAACCGTTAGCATTCAGGAGCTAATGAAGCTCACATGTGTAAGACTGCCTACGGCTTTTGTAAACTTGCAAACACGTCCACATCAAAGCATTCTTACCATCAACAGCCAACATCCTCCATTTCGTTACACTTTGAATACTTATATGAGAAATAATCACAGTTCACAGATGAGGTTTGAACGAAAGCTGTACTTCCGCCCGCTGTGTTAGAGAAAAGGAAATATCTACGTGGGTGTGCGGATTCTCAGTATAATCTGAACTAAAGTAAGAAACGCAGGACTGTTCTTTTCTTTGTGAGCTCACCATGTTTTAATTATGTGTCTGGCGCTGCAGCTCAGGCAGAAGTGGCCCTTGAGTTAATGAACCATTTAAGATTTTAGAAGATATTTTTGACTAAAAAAGAGACTAAAATTTCCCTGTGACAGACAGATAGTTTCAGCCTTTTGTTAGGTATTTTTTAATAGTGTCTGCGCCCTTGGATAACACTTAACAAAAGTAATACCCTGAGCTTACAAAAGTAATTCAAACCTTTGACTAACAAAATGTTAAAATACATCTGTCACAGATATAACTAAAGGTCACTTTAATAATGTTAGTTACACTCCAGTGTCCCAAGCTTAAGAGGAAGACACCTACTCGTAGCAATGTCTCTTCTGATACTGCACACCAGACATATGAACACACAAATAATCATACACTGAACTAGAGCTCAGCAATATGGCCAGATATAGCGAGTTTTCTGGTAATTCAATAAATAGTCTATATGAAACAGTGTGTATGTATGTGGGAAGTGAGTGGTGAAGTGGGAGAGAGAGTGGCGACATTATGGACTCCGACCCAAGCAGGAAAAGATAACAGAGTTTGGCTTGTCGGTTCTGAGCTACTGTAGAAACATGGCAGGCTCTGTTGAGTCGCCACAGAGTGTATAGAGTGCAGATATATAACGGCTCATTCTGAGGTGACAAAAACACAACGATTCTTATTTTCAGGTGATTATACACTCATGAAAACTTAAATACTGTGGGGGCGGCTGTGGCTCAGAGGGTAGAGCAGGTCATCCACCAATCGCTAAGTTGGTGGTTCAGTCCCCAACACAGTATTTACATTAGATCCTGATGGATGAAGTTGGCACCTTGCCTGGCAGCCTCTGCCACCAGTGTATGAATAAGTGTGTGAATGGGTGAATGCTGACATGTAGTGTAAAGCGCTTTGAGTGGTCAGAAGACCTAAATTTACCAATTTAGGCGACATGAATGTGTATCACAAAATGTCGATACATGATTTCATCTTGATACGGTTTCATTGAAAAACAATAACATATATTGAATTATCGTCCAGCCCTCAGCTCTGTACCGCTGACGACGTTATGCTTTGAGGAGACTAAAGACATCTAGATTGTCTTACAATAGTAAGACTGAAACTCATGATAGTTCATGAGCTCTCTTGGTGTAAGTGACAGCAGAAGTTAAATACCGTTATCATGATGGAATGCTACAATTTGGATTCACATCATGTTTCAAATGTCAAACCTAAGGAAACTATACATTACAAGAAAAGGGACAAATGGATGAAAAATAAATGAATCACTTCAAAGGGATGTTCTTGCTTTATCACTCTTTTGGACTCATATTATTTGAGCATAATACTCTAGATACACACTGAATACACTTGACAAATCTTTGGCATAAAACGTTATTAAGAGTGGCAACAGGCCATCGTTGCAAACCAAATGCCTCCGCCTTAATGTGAAAGATGTTTATTTATGCTTCTGGTTTTCTGTGTGGTCTTGGTTTCACTTCAGACCAAAAAACATCTTCCTTTCTGTTTGCATCCAGCTACAGTTGAGGTCAAACTATTCTCTTACAGTCTTTGTTTCTTTGCACTTGTAGTGAAGACTGTATAGTCTCTCAGTCATGCTGTAACGTCTGTGTCCACACCCTGATCAATGATCAATAACGAATGTGAATGGTACAAAACAGAAGAGCGACTCGGCAAGTGGAAGTAGCGGCACCTTTCAGTGAGAGTTTATATATGAAAAGACATTTGGAAAATAAGCACATATATGCCAAAAGACAAAAGCAAATGGGAATATCAGCGCTTCAAGAGACATTTCACTGCAACTGCATTTATTCAAAGCCAAACCATAATTGGATTAGGAATTCTGGAGAGCAGCACCATCCCAAAGCCTTCGGGAAGACTTTCTTTACTTGATTCTGTCAGCTTTGTTAACATCCAGTAGTTGAGAATGAACAGCTCGCCTAACAGAGCAAACATCAACCTCAATGTCCTTAAGGGCCTTTGTATAGTGTGGACAGGCAAAAGGGAAAACAAGTTTTGTTTGCCTGCAAGGTATTTATGTCGAAACGTTTTCCCCGTGTGGACCAACAGCATTGTTAAGTATGAAGACATCAAGCATCAAAGCCAGGGAGCTTATCTACCCTCGTGTAATGATTAGAAATTAAGCCCTGGAATCGCCGATGAAAAGAAAACATATAAAAATGATCGTCCAGGGAGGGATCTGAAAACAGATAAGAGCAAAGCTTTGAATATAAGAGTTAAAAACAAGGAGTCGCTTGACGACTATCAATCCCAGCTGTTTTTCATCCAACAGATCAAAGACGAGAGGCTGAGATATTTAGTCAGCTGAAAATAATTATTAATGAGGATAGACGGTTGAAACAGATGTAAGTGGGTATATGTACAATAAGCGTGCGTGGTAGAACTTAATGAGATTCTGCTACGCCTTATGTTATTCATATGGGACTCTCCTTGGCATGACGCCTTAGGGAGACGGTGGCACTGAAGCTCTGTATTGATCAGAGTGAAGAGTGCAGGGTTTCAGGTCCTCGGGGAAAACCCGGCAAACATCTGTAGCGTATCTCCGATTTTATACAGGCCATACTTTCCAACTTTTCAAAACTTCCTTGCTATTTTGTAGAAGACAAAACCACCCAAAAGCTTGGTTCTGGCATTTCCCACACAATGCTACTGCAAGTGTGCACTGGCTCCCTCATTACACTCAACTAGCCACAGTCTACTTTGAAGGCTATGGGTTTATCTTGGCTCATTTTCTGTTCTTCTAAAGTGCTGAGTCAGGCCCACCTCTGCCGGAGCATCTTTTTCTGTATTGGATTTTCCCTGTGCATCCATTGTGAGCAGCTCAATTTTGAACAACAGCCTGCGGTAGTTTTGAGGCGGGTATAGGAGGCCCTATCAGTCTGTAGCAGTAGACACCTGAGGAGAGACGGGAGCTCCACCTCAGTTTAAAGTCTACTGGATCCATCATTAGAACCGTGTGAGGTGATGTTATATACTGTACATCTGGGGAAAGAGTTTTCAACACAAATGGCTGGTATGAGAAAAGATATGCAAATACAATGAAATACTTAAAGGACTATTTATTCAATCAGCGTCATACTATAGTATGCGCAATGTTATCCTATATGGACTTTTTGATTTTTGTTGCTGTTAGGACTTTTAATTTGAAAAATATCTAAATTGTGTAGTCAGAGATGTGTTGAAGTCAAATACAACATAGCATGTAGCTTTAACCATGATGAACCAAAAGTGCTTCCATGCTTTACTGTGTGTGTAGTGTTTACCACTTTGGATTCAGTATGTGAGAGTTCAAGTCGTATCCATGCAGATGACGGATACAGAACGGATATGATGTCACGTTACTCAGACTAAAGACTACAACAATAAAAGCAGTAGCTTCCTCCTACGCCGCTTAGACTGAAATTATGCAAATATATAGATTCTGGTATTAATAAAATCTATTTCAAAATCATAAACTGAGCCTTAGGACATGGTGCACTACCTGGGTGCCCCATTTGAGATGTTTTAAGGCAAATTAGTGAAGAAATCAAATCAAATGCTTGCTAATTTTACAGTGATAAAAAAGCAAAGCTGGCTCCTGCTCCTATCAAATAATAGCAAGAAAGCTCAGAAGAATAAACAGTGTTTGCAGGAATACAACATTAAAATATTATTCCCCAGCAAAATAAAAAATAAACATCCTTAATTTGAAAGGTTTAGTAAACTCTAAGAGCTTGATAAGCCTGTAATTGCCCTTGTTGTGAAGGAAGCTTCCAGCTGGGGAGTTGAAAAGTGATCTCTGGGTTGAAGTGTCCCACTCTGTCTTGATTGACTGCTTACTCCTCTCCAATCCATTCCACAGAGGCTTATGGGCAAGTCGAGTGGACTGTCTGCCAGCCAATTACTGTCAAGTGGATCCTATTGCACCTCTTTGTCACTCTAATAGTAGAAATTTGGTTCTCATTAGATGAATGTCAAATGGAATTAGGGCCTTCATTTATTTTGTGCGACACCGCCCGGCACCTCTAAGCCCGTCTCTGGCAACTTCTTTTCCCAGAGCTGCAGGTCCGCTCACCTGCTTTGGGATGATAACAGCCATGATACAGGAGAAAAACTAAAGAAAGGAACGGTTGTATGCCTCCGCCATCCAATCAAGTTACAGTTTACATCCACGTTTTGTCCAAAACATCATCACCTCGTCATTTTATCTTGTCAGATATTTGTGTCCCTCAATTGTCATAAATAGCATTTGAATTCTTCAGTTACGGCCAAAAACATGTATTTTGATGTCACAGTGACCTTTGACCACCAAAATATAATCAGTTCATCCTTAAGACCAAGTAGACACGAGGTATCGCTTTAACAACGATTGGGATGGACGTAAGTTGACACCAAGGATAAAATAAGTTTGAATTTTAAGTTAGTTCTTATTTTAACACACTTGACCTTCAGGAGACGGCGCCATGTTGCAATTGCTTCACATCAGACTCAAAAGTAGCACGAAGATTAAACATTATGACCATTCCTAACAGCTCTCCAACCATGTTTTTCATATGTATATGTAGCTACTTACTTTTGAGACATTATATCTGGCCTTAACAAAAACAAACTAAAACTACCATAACACTAAAACTAAATACATGAAAACTAAGCCTTTTTGAAAAACTGAAACTAAGCTAAAACTAGCAAACACACTCTGAAAACTAACTAAAACTAAACTAAAATGAAATAGAAAAGTCAAAACTGCGGTTTGACATCCCAAGAGTTGACGGAGATTCATACTGTCTAGTGATAGCCATCCATCAATTCATCTATCCATCTATCTATCCATCCATCCATCCATCCATCCATCCATCTGCAACCGCTTGTCCCGTTAGGAGTCGCGGGGGGGCTGAAGCCAATCCCAGCTGGCATTGGGTGAAGGCGGGGTTCACCCTGGATAGGTCCCCAGTCCAACACAGGGCACATAGAGACAGACAACCATTCACGCTCACATTCACACCTATGGGAAATTTAGAGTCATCAATTAACCTGCATGTCTTTGGACTGTGGGAGGAAGCCGGAGTACCCGGAGAAAACCCACGCTAACACAGGGAGAACATGCAAACTCCACACAGAAGAGTCCCAAGCCAGAATCGAACCTGCGACCCTCTTGCTGTGAGGCAACAGCGCTAACCACTACACTTGGTAATGATATATTGTAGTTAAAAAACTAAAACTGAAATGAATGTACATTCATTTTTATTTCATTTTAATAGTTTTTTTAACCAGGCAATATCACTTCAGTTGTTTTTTAGTTTCAGTTTAATACAAATATTTCTTTAGTACAGTTTACTATTATAATCCTGGTTCACAGAGACCTTGACCTTTGACCACCACAATCTAACTAAGTTCATCTTCGTTTGTGCCAAATTTGAAGACATTCCCTTCAGGAGTTTTTGAGATATTACATTCATGAGAATGGGATCTACGTACAGACGGACAGACAGACAGGCATAATAACTTGCTTGAAATAACTGAGTTAAGGAAAAAGGACATGAAAGACCCAAACTAAAGTATATGTATAATACAGAATACAAATGACAGGATTTGTATTAAAGTGTATAAATCTGCTTATCACCACGTCAGGCAGGCGGAGAGATGTGAGACGGGATCAACTGTCTTCTCATCACAGCTGAGGAGCCTAACCAACAGCTGGGCCTATCAATGAAGTGTGTTTGTGCGCTCCACTGAACCCCAACAAAATGTCAATACTTGTGATATCCTGACAACTACAGTCTGAACAGTCACACCGCAGAGATTAATTGTGATCTATAATCCCTGTCAAATGGAAACCCCCTCTGGTGCATTGAACCGTTCACAGACAGAGACAGCAGGCCACAAAGAAGAGGCCAGTCTGGACAGTGATGTGCCCTCGTGAGACGCACAACTAATGACTGGGTTCAGCATGCAGTGAGTGTGTGCGTGACATTAGTCAGCGCCTCTCATGAGAGGCACCGTGTCTGTGTGCGTTAGCTGTGCCAAGGCAGTGTAGACACAACCACAACACATGCTGTGGGATTATCACTCGACTGCCAAACAGGAAGAGTGGGAGAAACTCAACGTAGCAGTGACCTCCAGTAGAACCACAAACCTGCATGTGTTCATTTGTCTGTTAAATTTCTCATTTCTATATGCGTTTTCTTGTCTGCATATGTGTGTGTGTGTGTGTGTGTGTGTGTGTGTGTGTGTGTGTGTGTGTGTGTGTGTGTGTTGTTTAGTGTGCATCTCTGCATAGCACACTCACTGCTAGGCGACTGCTGCCAACACACAAATTACCCAGCTTTCTCAATCCTGTTTCAGTGCCAGGCATGAAAAAGTCCCAATCTGCATACCCAGAAGTGGACGTACGCACACACAAACACACATCTAATCAACTCATCACACACTGTGGGCTGAATTCAGCAATTTAAAGAATCAAACAGGGAAAGAAACAGATTTAAAAAAAAAAAAGAAAAAAAAAAAATCAATCTGGAGAGGAAAAAAAAAGCTGTATCTTCATGCCTGGGCTGATGGGCAACAGTGAAATAAATACACATTAGGGGTGGGGGAAAAATTGATACAGCATAGTATCGCGATATTTTTGCGTGGCAATATTGCATCGATAACCAGATATCAAGTATCGATCTTTTGTTATATAAACTATTAACCTCTTAACAATCAGACGGCTTCTATTCGATTCTATTATTGTGTAGTGGGCTCAGACACTGGTATCATATGAAATGATATGAAACAACATTGATTGGTAACAACTATGTTAACTTGTTGGGAAGAACGCTTTATAACGCGCCAAAGTTGTGCTAAATTTCAGAGAGGAAAAACTAACATGGTCATTTTCTCGACCTCTGAACTCAAAATGTGTGAATGAAAACTCTGAGATGAACAGAGTGAAAACATATATCAAACCACAATAACATAGTATCATTAATTAAGTTCTGTGATCATATTGCATCATGGGGCTTCTGGTGATCCCCACCTCTAATACGCATACAAACATGCACCAATAAACTGTGTGCAATCACTGGCACACCACTGCTAAAAAATACAAACAAATAAAAATGATAAGAGAAAAAATAGGGAAGAGTGAGGGAGAAAGAGTTGAAAAAACAAGTGTGACTGATTGAAAGAGTAAATACTGGTGTTTGTGTACTGAGAGAAGTAAAAGGATGGTGATCCAGAGGTGGCTTGCATTGCAAATGCTAGTGTGTCAGCTCTTGCCTGCAGCAACGTCTCTCAACAGCTGCCACAGCTGAACTTTCTGGCAGCGACAATATGTCCGCAGACAAGATTTATGACACCGTTCTCATAGAGCACTGTCATCTAACCTGCCCCAAGCAACATCACCAATGATTTGAATTTTCCCTCAACTTAATCATTATTTCATGCACCAGCTGATTCCTTCAGAGTTCAGTTCAGAGCTTCACATTCAGGTAGATGACACATTTAAACTGGTGCTGATGACGGCGTGTGTGATAAAACATTATGTAACAAGTGTTTTATGCGTATATGCGAACAAGGCAATTAACGTCTCCGCCACTCTCAGAAGTTTCTCCCTAACCTCACGAACTTCCAAACACTCTCAGTGAAATATTCAAAGTCAAACGGGAATGAACTCGAAATGAAAACTGTCAAACCCAAGGAAGCGACGGGGGTTTCGGAGAGATAATCAAGAATAACGGAGGCAGAGAAAGAGAACATAAAGGAGGGGGATGATCTTTTACTTTTCCCCAGTGGAGCTCCCAATTTAAGCCGAAGCCGCTCGGTACCTGAGACGAGATGAGATGGAATCTCGCTGCTGTTCATATGGGACTCTGAGTCATTACCGGCACATTGGTTTTAGACTCAGACAGTTGTGATGGCAAAGCAGGGGAACAAAACCGCAAGGGTTTGGTCGCTCAATTGAAATGCGGTGTGCAATTAACTTTATAATCTGTTTACAAATGAGGTCTACCCTGCTGCAATCTCTGGAGTGTGTGGGGGTGTGCATTGGTATGCAGGGGGAGTTCATTTGTGTACTCAACATGAATACATTCTCACTTAGGAGTGAAGAAACCTATATTAAAAAATGAGGGATTTATAATCCATATGGAAACTGGGTGGAAATTGTTATAAATGACAACACACTGTACATTAGCTGGGGAAAGGTGTGTGATTTATGTGTGCAGATGTGAAACACAGAGGAGCAGAAAGAGAGATGGAGAAGACAAAAAAAAGAAAAAGGAGTGCTGTGTCAGTTTGGAAAATAGGTCATTTTCTCCAACGTTGAATGATTTATCGAGATGAGCTAAAATAGTTTTTGCATATGAGAAAGGAGCGACTAAAAGCATTTGCTAATACATCAGAGAGAGGATGGATGTAATTACAAAGCCAGAGTCCGTGCCCTCCCTCTGAAGGGGTTTTAAATAGATCTAATATCACGCAGCCTGTGATGGCCAAAAAATGATATGATTATGCTCATCTGAAATGCGTGTGCGCACGCATGTGTTAAAGGTTCAACAGCATTTTGTCTCTTGAGGGAACTCACAAAAACCCACACGTCTCTGCTCCTTCTCCACCCACTCTGTCCATTTGTCCGTCTGTATTCACTTGATCAGTTCAGAGGATAAACAAAGAGTATTCCCCAAGGCTGAGCACCGAGCTCGTCTGAAGCTTGATTTACCCAGAAAATAAATAGGGTGTAAATAGTTGCTATACTGCCCCCTGAGGGAATAAAACATGGTGCAGTGGTGCACAGTTTACTACAATTTAAAGTTTTGATAATTCATTATTCTTTTCTGACTTTTATCTGTTTCTTTCTGCTTTATTTCACTTTAGTTTTCTCCTTCTCCTCAGTCCAACCCTGAATTGCTAAGCTATAAACATCACAGCAAAGTAACCAGCAGTGAAATGCCATTACTCTGCGCTGTCAAAGAGATGCCATGTGCTCCCTGCTGTGGAAAACTGCAGATTATTTCTGTACGCCAAAGTGATGCTGGTTGGAAAACAATTCACTCCATTCACCTCGCTTCACAGTCTAGAGGGGATATACATTAAAGATGAGACTGGTGTTGATGGTTGCCATGGCAGCTTGTTATTAGATTGTTATTGGCGTTGACAGTCACCTGACAACTCATCACAGTTCAAATCAGTGATCATGTTACTGTCAGCTATTTTCAATCAGAGCCAAATAGAAAAACACTAAATGGTACAGTTAAAGGGGTAGTTCAGGTGTTTTGAAGTGGCGTTGTATGAGGTACTTATCCATAGTAGGTGTATTATTAATATTTATAGTAGATGGTAGACGCCCCCAGCTTGTAGAAGCAGACAGGAGTCACCGCATGGAACCAAAACAATGTACTGCTGCCGCCTAAAAGAAAGGCTCACCTTAAAAAATCAATATTGGTTTGAGTGTACGCTATAGTTAGAATATTTTCACAGCATTATCTTGCCATCATGCAGCTGTTTTCTACGGGGAACTGAACTGAAAATGAAACTTATGCCCTCTTCAAAGCAGCCAGACTCCGCTGACAAAAACAGTAGCCTATAGATACATTTCATATTCAGTTCAGTTCCCTGTCAGATAAATACTGTACCCTTAAACAGATATAGTTTTTTTTTTTTAGGTGGGCCTTTCTTTTAGGAGGCTATAAAAATGTTTTTCTGCCGTCCCTGTCCACAGCACTGCATTGCTTTGCTCCGGTGTCGGTACTCCTGTCTGCTTCTCGATGCTGGGGGCATGCCAACTGTCATCTGCTGTAGGTAATACACAAGTACCTCATACAACAACACTTGAAAAAAAACTAATTCCCTTTAATAGCATCTTGTGCAGCTCGGTATGTGGAGTTATGTGAACGCACAGATGAAATTAGAAAGGATATTCAAGAGAGACACAAAGCCCCACAAGTTCTAAGAAATGAAAAATAAAACAACATTGATATAGGGTCTCACTATGGGAAAATGAGACATTTGTCACAATTTGACATATGATAAAAATCTACTTTACCTATGCATACGCAATTTTGGCCTCCGATACAGCAGCATAGATGAACATATGAATTCAGTGAGCCATTCACTCGCACTGCTGCTACAAATTAGACTCAAGCGACACAACTCCTTGTTTTTTCTTACTAAAAACAAAGAAAAACCTAAGCCAAAAACATCTAGAGAATTTCAGATTCACCTCCAGAGGCGCAAAACTTCAATAGTATTGCACATTAGGGGCAGACTAAAGCCCACCCATCTTTGAACACAGGCCAAAAAGCCTGTCTGATATGGAGACAAATGAGTGAGAGATGACACGTGTCATCATGTAACAGAGGAGAACGACTGTAGAAAGACACGCTATCAGACAGATGTGTAGAGAGCGTTGCTGGCACCAGACTAATTGTCACTATGGAGTTTTACAGAGGGGAGTAGTGATTGAGAGCCCTAATGGAAAAACACACACATCCACCCTGGTGCGGCCACTTAAACAGAGCGAGGTTCGTGTGTTTGTGCGTTACCACTGGCCAGATGATGATGACCCATAATGCATTTTGTGGCTGTGAGATCAGACATATGGTCGGGAGTGGACGGGCAAAAAAAAAAAACACAGGTAGAGGCATAAAGAGGAGAGAGGAAAGGGGAGAGGAGTGAGCGTGTTTGTGTCTGAAAATGAGACAGAGGATGAGGTAACGAGTGGCGGAAAAAGAGAAAGAAAGAGAGTGAGTAGAAGAGAAAGAGAGTTACAGTCTTACCATGTCAATGAGGCTCTCCTGGATCCGGTTCAGTGTGGTTCTCAGTCTGCTGCTGATAAGGCCCAGACCCGATGACTCATACTGTGGAAGACCCACACACACACACACACACACACCCACACACACACACACACGGTAAGTTAGTTTCACAAACACCTTCCTCTATAAGCTCTCACACTTTAGCAGGGTATGAAAGCACGCACACACGACAACATCTGCAACCATCTCACGTAATCAGAGACAAGAGGATCTTTACTTTCTGCTTCTAGTCGAGTCTGATACAAAAGAGGGAGGAGTAAACTCGAGAAGAACAGACATCAATATCACACTATCACACCGGCTACGGTAGATGACAGATGAGAGGTAGAGAGGAGTAGTGTGGAGAGAAAGAAAGCACAGCAAACTTGACATATAAATGCTTCTGAAATCACTTTCAGTTGTGTTTGATGTCTCTTGAGGAAGCAAATCACGCACACGATAAAGGCTTCAAATCAACCACAACACAAGTGTTTACTAGCATTTGTTTTTGGACTCCCAAGGAAGGGACAACCTTGTGTATTATTCATCTACTCTTACCAAGCATGCAGGGCCCACCACCCTGGCAGGGCCTGCGTCTCTGCCACCATGAGTTGGCAAAGACGGGCTTGGGACAGGCTATGGACGACGAATGGGCAGCAGGAAGGAAACACAAGAAGCAAAATCTCAAATTTAAAAAAAAAAAAGGTGTGGCAGAAGTATTATAGAATTGAAAATAAGCATAAAGAAAGAAGCAAACAAAGAAACAGAAATAGATTAATGGAGTCCTTTGTCTGATAAACTGGGTACCGATCAGCCAGGTTAGGTGAGGAAATATCTGGTAATTGGAGAATCTTGCTCCCAGGATAGCCTCCTACTTTGTGTCCATACATCATCTTGTACTTGGTCTCAAACTGGAACACACTGGTTCCCTTTCACATCTCTCAGATGTGATACAAAGCGCAGTGATGTTTGCGAATGTCCTTGAGAAGCTCAGTTTACACGTCACTATTAGTACTTCACAGCCTGTGAAAGAGAGCTTTCCCTGTTTGAGAAAACAATCCTGACAATGTCACCAGGGTTATCTCGATGGCTTAAGACTGGAAACTTTTAAAAGAAGGCCAATATTAAAATCTTGAGATTTGGGGTTTGCAAGAGGGGGCTCTGAGGGTGCAGGGAGAGTCTCATAGAGCCCACTTTTTGAACAGCTCCAGTTCTGAGAGTGAATTTTATATTAATCGGGTGGTGCAGTGGTTAGCACTGTCGCCTCACAACAAGAGGGTCGCAGGTTTGAATCCGTCTCCACTTCTGTGTGGAGTTTACATGTTCTCCCTGGGTTAGCGTTCAGTTTCCTGCCACAGTCCAAAGACATGCAGGTTAGGTTAACTGATTAACTGACATGACAGACTGTATGTGTGTAGCACAAACACACACACTGCTAAACTAAATGATACGGTGGTGGCGGACCTTTACTGGGAAAGCGGCTGCATGCGTACACGCAGCACCGTGGACGTGGAGCTCTCCTGATGGTGAACTTGGGACTCAGTTGTCTGTTGTCTTCATACACTGCAGCTGGCGCACCGCTGCATGAGACGGTTAGGTAATGGTTAATAACTGGTTAACAAGGGTTGGTTAATTTTTTTCCCCCAAAATTAGCATCCCTGGTGACCACATAATATTTGATTCAGAGCAAAAAAAGCTTTGGAAAACAGAAAAAAGGCAAAGGTACAAACTGTGTACGTGCACAGTGAACTAACCATTGTCGGTCTAAAATGAAGAAAGATTCAGCAACTTCATGCTTTATTCTTGCCTCAAATGTTTTTAGTAACAGCAAGCTCCACCAATCATCGTCTCTGTTACTCTTAGGATTATGGGTAGTGTAGTACTTCTCTGTGATATTGTAAATAAAACAAGTTTTTCTTATAACAAGGTTTATATCATACAGACTTGTGGTTTTCACAGGATCATAAAATTGTTTAAAAATGTCGAGGCACAGCTACCTTGGATTGTTAGGACATTGTGGCTAATAATCTGATTCATGATTCAAAATATGAATGGGATTTTCATTAGTGGACCCTTACTATTGATCTCTATGACAGATGCTACTAAATGGCATTATGGGAATATCGGATCAAAAGGTTTTGGAGCATTTTGACCCACACTAGAGATTAAAAGTCAGGATATCTCGACCTCTGCTGCTTTGAGTTTGACTTTACAGTCCTCCAACTTTAGAGATGTGCAACTAAATTGCTGGATCGACCCTTTAATTACCTGACCCTCATCCTCAAGAAGTTTAATAGGTTTGTATTAGAGGAGAAAATTGTAACATTAACTATAAACTAACCTGGCTACTGGTAGATTATAGTTTTAATTCAGCCTGGTTCACAATTATCTGAAGAAGATGGAGACTCTGATGGTATAAACACTGTGATTTGCACAAGCGAGTGCAAGATGAATATCATCCATTGTGTGGAGCTGTCTGTGGGAGTCGGAAGTCGAGAATGAAAAATAACTACCCTTGTATTACCGCTCATTGTTTTCAGAGAAGCTGCCTATTCATGCGTCAGATACTTTCCTGAACTCTCTCAATGCAGCTCTGTCTCAACACATCTTTCCTTCTTCATTGTTCTGGTATCCAGCCTCTCTCCTCTCTTCTTTCTGTCATCAGATCAGAGCGGCACAGTACAGAGAGTCCTCCATCTTTATGTTCCCTCCACATCTCTCTGCCGTGCTCTCTTTTTCTTACTGTCTTTCTTCTGATTTCTTCTTAGAATAGACAGGTGAAATATCCCGGTCAATCCCATGGGGCAAACATTCCATAATTTTCAAACTTGAATGACTTTTCCAAACTGTAACTCTGCCTCTCTCAGTCCCAGCAGCTGGAAGCCCGGTTATTAATGGCCATGGAAAATCTGTGAGCACGGCACTTAATGCATCTTTAGCATACGTGCGACAGAGTCAATAGTGCAGCTTGACTGGGCAGGGTCAATATACACAGATAATGGGGTATTTACCCTTTTGAATATTAATGTCATTCCTTACTCTTCAAGTGGAGGAGTCAAGCAGCTCCATCTTGATTCCAGCAGTAGAAGTAGACCGAAGCCTAGGTCAAAATACCAGCATATGTGCATAGCAATTTTCCATATGCTTTTTAAAGATTTATAAGGGCATTAGCATTTTACTGTAGGTGCCTCTGAGTACGACTACCATTGAAACGGGCCCATTCATGATATTACATTTAATGAGAACTAGAGGTAGACAGGAAAAAGAAAAAGTGAGAGTTTCACAGAGCCGACAGAGAGATAAAGATTGGTATGGGAACAGTGAGAGGAAAAAAGCAGAAGGGATGAAAGATGCTATGTGAGTGGAGAACACGAAAGATGCTGTGGCACAAAAGATGAGGAAAGAGGGGTGAGAGGGTGCAGAAAAAATGACGAAGAAGAAAAAGAGAGTCAAGACAAGGTGATACAGACAAAGAGTGATACGAATAAAAGCACGGAGGATAGAGGATGGAGAGAGTGTGACAGAAACACACTCACATACTGTACATTAACGTTCGTGGGCAGATTAAGACACATGAGAAAAGTGACCTCTTGACAAAGTTGTCAATTCACGACCAGTGTGTAACCTTCCCTTATCTCCCCATGACACACACACACACACACACACACACACACACACACACACACACACATCAATAATGTGTAGTGGAGCCGCCCCCACGGAGCACTCATCCTCTTTATCTCCTCCACCTCGATGGGACAGAAGTCATTTTGCTGCCATCATTATCACCTCCCCGAGGGTGATTCTGACATAAATGCTGTTTTCCTTCTTTGTGAGCCACAGTATAAATGACGAGAGTCTCTAGATAGAACGGGAAGAGGGGACTGTAACCTATCGTTCAACTTAAATTTGTGACTGGGAGCACTGCGAAAAGAAAATCTGTCTTTTGAAATAAATGCTTTATAAATAAATAATAAATAATAAAAGTTTTGTTAAAGCACCATGTCACCGATGCAGCAGTAGTAATATTATGTAACTGCAATGGAAAACTGGAAAGCTCACATTTCTTTGTTTTTGGGAGCACTGTAAGTGATGACACACACCAAGACAATATGATACACATTAAAGCTCCTGTTCATCTTTTTTGTGCCAATTGCTTTTCATGCCTTTATTTAAAAAAAAAATAGCATAGGTTGTGGCAGGAAATAAGAGGAGAGACAGATGGGGAACGACAAGCTGGATGCAGATCAGGGATGTTGTGGTTCAATGTTGGCACCTGAAACTTCTAAGCCACCAAAGCACACCAGTTGTTTCCTATGTAAGCTCATACACTAGCAGCATCTTTAACAGCGCTTGTGAATGCAACACGATATAGGATTGTACAATGTGTGTGCTGGTGTGTTTTATTGATGTCAACTGATCAGTCAGTGTATGTTGAAATCAAGGTTATGAATTCTGTCTGTGTTACAGTATGGTGACAGTGGAGACAGTCACATATGTAAAAACCAACCCTGTCTCCTACAAAAGTACATTCCTATACAACTAAACTGCTTCTCAAATACATTTTGAGGGAAACGCATTTTCTTTCAGATTACGGTCACAGTGGGGACTGGTCTAATCTAAATCCAATCTGGACTTAATCTAAGTCCAGTTGCCTTCGATTCAATTGTTTCCAGAATACACCACGTAATGGTTGCGCATTATACCACATCACCTGCTCTGGGCGACATTCGGTGTACAATAAAAACCTAAATGTGTATTTTGGATGTTTTATTTCAGCTAGTCTGAAAGAAGGCAGCAAAAGCAAGCAAAATGGCCCCAAATCTCAAAATTGACCAGCACATGAAAAATGATGTTTTTGCCCTTTCCCCTTTGTTTTACTCACTGATTTTCAACATACAGTAAATATATAGTAATCAAACAGCTGCATAGTGATTGAAAAATACTGTACCATGTCATTGCGTCCAAAGAAGGTGTATACGGCGTACAGGTAGTAGTCGAAGAGCTGTGACACACAGTGGATGACATCAAAGGCGATCGGCTTCAGAATGTTCATCATCTGCATGTACTTCCCTGTTCGGAGACGACAGCAGACAAACAGTCACCTGATGTTTGTTTGACATCAACAAGCTTTATGTGGTCCTGGCTGCATACCAGGGTGTACTGCAGTGGACACACATACTGGGTGTTACTTTAAGTGTTTTCTTTAACTCAGTATCAGTTTATAATGAATGAAATGCTTCTGCTCGAAATCTTGCAGGAGATTAAAAGAGTTAAACTACAGGAAGTTAATCATGGTGGAATCACATCCTTTAGGAAAGAAGTTCAGCAGGAACATTTGCATTTGCATACACTCGAGGGCGAGGATCCAGTTTGGCAGGAAGATAATAAAAGCAATAAGTAGAGAGGTACAGGGGTGTAACAAGGTTACCATTGACTCAGAACTGATGAATGAAGAAGAAATAAACTCAATCTAGCTGGCTTTGCCACTGAGACAGCATTATTTCTCTCACACTCTCATTTTTCACTCCCTTTCTCTTGAATTCTGCACCCAGGACTCTGGGAGCAATCTAACTCCATCAACGAGCTGCACAGACTGAATTAGAAGTGATTTCTTGGAATCAAACTTTGGCTTTTCCCTCAGTTTGACACCTTAAGTTTTGCCACACGACTCCAAATCAATATTGCACATTTTCCAAAGAAAAGAAAACAAGTATTCAATTTTCTACAGTATGTGCAAGAAAGTCTGAAAGTATGAACAGAAGAGGGAGACTTTAAATGACGTTTGAAATCTTAAGAATAAAAGCAGATTTATATCACCCTGAGTTATTAAATGAATTCATATAGCACAAGATTTATTCAGCCATACAACCACACAGGAAAGATAACTGCCGAGTTTAATTCCTTTTCGCACATGAATATCACATCATGAAGGTCACATCGCCAAGGGGCACGCTTTGCGATGGAAGGCCCCAGACGTCTTCAAAAACACGTCATAAAGACGTCTAAGCACCTCTTTTGAAGCACAAGGTCAGAGCTCAGGTTGAAGGCTAATAATTATTAGCGCGGCTCAGTCACACAGGTAGCAGCAGAGACCAGCAGAGTGTACCGATCGCGATGAGCTGCTGGCTTCATTGGTGAATAAATAGAAATCTCAGCAGGCTCGAGAGGACGCCCACTGTGGCTGAGTCTGTGCTGCTCTCAAGGAGAGTTAAGTGGTGTGGGTGAGTGTGTGTGTGTGTGTGTGTGTGTGGGCATCAGTGCGCGGGACTCACCGACAAGCCGGATGACGTTGAGGGTGGTGTTGGTGAGGATCGGTGCATTGGTCTTATTAAGGTTGTAGTCAGACTTTTTCTTGCTTCTTATGGTCTCTCGGGATGCGCTGATGATGCGTGCAGGATATGTAGGGTGAGAGAGACAGTCAGTAATATATGTTAACATCCCTAATCCTCTGCAACGATCGGCCAGGTTAAAAAAAAAACCTCAGTGCAGGTCAGACTCTTCTAATTGATCCATCAGAACCCATTACACAATGCAGGAGCCACAGAGGGGCCCCGGTGGTAAAGTCTCTGAACTGGTGATCCTGGAGTACCAGACCCCTGACACTGCTCATCGAGCCATATTAGCCAGCAATCATTACATGGCGCTTTCTAATTTCTGGATGTGACCATGCGACCCATTCAATAATTAACCATTAGTGATTCCAGATTATAAGAACTGGAAATTAGCATTTTAGTGACTATAGGCTAATGTCAGGTTAATGCACACAGGAAACACACGAAGAGTTAAAGCAAAAACATCAGGTGTGTCAGATCTGTGAAATAACGAGTAATCAGGATATACCATTAATAAGTCATCATGTATCATATGACAGGGAATGATTGTTGTAACATTGCTTCAGTAATGAGGAGCTACTGAATAAGTAATGGTCATTTTTTTCCCCGTGCAAATCTGATGTAAAATTTGATGTCCGCTCTCAGATATGCATGTACACACACAATCCTAAAGGTTCTCAGTAATTCAGTCCACCACACACACATGCAGAGTGACAAAAACATAAATTCACAAACACCATCACGCTGCATCAAAAATGAGGAAGACGTTAATAATTACAGCTGTAAGACGATAATTGTTTGCATTAATTACATCACCCTTAGAATTCAACACGCCCTGATAATAACGTTGACAAACACAATCATTCCTCTATTGCATTCAAATTTCTCATTCAAATGAAAATGAATCTTTTAACACAAGGTGCAGAGAAGCCCGATTGCCTCCGCTTTTATTAAACAGCGTTTCATCTTTCAATAGTCACCAATCACGTAGGCGGAGGTGGGACGAAAGAGAATTTTTCATGGGTAGACAAAAAGCTTTATAGAAGCTTTCTGCCTACTTGGCAGGGTTAGGGAGAGGGGAGTTAAAATTGTCATTGTTAAATGAATAACAAGTACTGTAATGCATGACTTCACATCCTTTTGTGACCTCTTTAAACAAATCATCACCATATAATTGTATTTTGCATCTGTGATTAATGTGAGTTACTTATTTTTTGATGTACTTGTTCCCTTTCATATTCGAAACAGCCAGGAGAAGAAATGATGGACACCTGGATATACCATTTAACATCACATGTCAGACCCAGAGCTGTGTGGTGACTTGGAACTGACCTCTTGAGGGGGACATCGCCCGTCTGCTCGTCAACGTAGTCCTGCTTAAGCTCCTCAGGGACGTCGCTGTCGCTGTCGTAGTCTTGGTACACGTTCTTCTCCAGCTCGTCTGACTCATACTTGAATTGGGGAAGACAGAGATCAAATGCAAGCCAATGAAAAACGGTCAAAGGGCCAGTGCAAAGTGCAGATAAATTGAGTAAAAGGGATAAAAACAAACAAACACTGTTGCTGTGAAACTTTGCTGGCACATAACCAGTTGTGAAAGAAGAAGAAGAGATGAGGAAGTCAGAATAATGCCATGGGGAAATCATGTCTTCGAATAAAAACTGGCTACTCGAGAAGAAAACACTGTAAAACCAGACTGTATTAAAGGGCTGTGATTAAATTATCAAAGAACATAATTGAAAAGAAAGTATCCCCATCTTTTAGCCCTAATGGATGCATATAACCATGAAATGACAGAAGAAAATGAATTCATCTCCCAGAGGAGAGTCTGTTAAAGCTCCCCTGAAATAAGACAATATTTTCTTTGTCCTTAACTCCAAGCTCAGGCAACCCAACGGCCATATAGAGAGGATTACAAGCTTAACGGTGGAGCCAAGCTTGGGCTGCTTTAAGCCTGGTATGTTAGATGCAATATTAGTGCAATATTGCTTTTGGTGTTGAGACTGGAGGGAAAAAATATCAATATATAGAAATAACGGGTGTTGTGTCAGGGTGTCAAGGTGTAATTTCTTCTCCCTATTCTTGAAAAGAAATAATGTTTTGTTCAACAAATAAGCCTTGAAGGAACAACTAACTGATTTTGGACTTCAAGGAGCATGTGTGTATATCATCTCCAGTACTAGGTAATATTCTCTGGATTACTGCATCCATGTTATAGATATCTGGCTGACCCCAATTGAGGGTTTGATTTGAGATTAGGTTTGTTTCCTTCTCTCTGTCTTGTGGTGTCACTTCAATCTGTGACCAGAGCTGAAAAGTGCCAGCATTTATACACACAAGTTAATATTTCACATTTTATAACAAATAAAGTTGTCAAAAGTGGGTCTGTATGAGTCAGCTGCTGAGAAACAAAACAAAGAAAGAAAGAGGTTCAGGCTGCTTAGCAAGAAGCTAATCTGTCCAGCTAGCAGCAACCCTGCAGTGCTGCTAACCAAGACCATGAAGACAAGTAGAGTCTGTGCTCCAGTTGCCCATAATTCCTCCCGAGGCCATTTCTGCCATAGACTGTATATATACACACATTAGATGGATGACGCATCGCCACTTCCTCCCACTGTACAAAACTGAAGCCTACACATCCCGATATGGGAGCTGCCATACTGAATGCAACAGGCTTGTTGCCATTAGCACCACTCCCAGGCCGCTCCCTTAGGACAGGCTTATTATTTAGCTTATTATTTGCCCTGCTAATGAATCTACGTCCATATAATTTCTTGTTTAACATCTTATATTACATGTCAGACCATGCCTCAAAGTGCTATAATCATCATGCACATTCTGCACTACACAGTTTATACAAGATTGTTATGGCCCTGGTGATGACAGCTTGAGAGCTGCTGTAAACAACTTAATGACCCACAGTGATTATGTCCCATTTAATCAGCTTGGCTTGTTATTGACTTGTTTGGTGACACACCTCAACAGGTATCCTTGTTAATTAGACATACTAATGTAAGTAGGTGTGTCTGACTGGTGGCTGAATAATCAGATATGATATGCACACTGTCCACATGAGGGCAACAGTAAATGAGCATGTATAACTATAAATTGCATCTGCAGCCTTTTGGCTGACTGGGCAGCACACATTTCACACTAACACAACTAATTCCAAACCATTACACAGGCATCAGTTCGATGTGTCGCCACTTACCCCGTTAGATGCCAGCACGTCCTCCGTCTCCTCCTCTTTGTGCTCGGTGTGCATCTCAAAGGGGTTTCCATCCTGAAGGTACTGCTGGAACAGACACAGCTCCTCCTGAGGCGGGCCGGTCAAGGACGTGGCCTGTCTGCTCGGGGAGACGGACGGAGAGCGGCACTGGCCCATGAACTTAAACTCCTGGCATGGAGGACATGGGACAGAGACAGACAAGAGATGGATGTAGTTTCATGATTGCTAGCACACATGAGGCACATAAGAGAAGAAGTTTAGACACTTGAGCATTTCAGAACTTGCCCGGTGTTATCAATCATATTATCATACAAAAAGTCCTCAGTATTGTAGAGCTAATCATTAAAGTTATCAATTTATTCTTTTGGTACCCTTTTTCTCCTTGGTATATCTGAAGACTGTACTTGTTTTTTCACATTCCCGCACCTTATGCACTAGAGAGGCCCTGTTTCATCATCATCATCATCAACATCATGCCATGAAGAGAGCATAAAGATTTCATGTGAACGCCTGATTGGTGCATTACTGGTTCAAAATGATGGTAAATTATCTATGGAAGTTGACCGATCAAAAAGGTTTTCTTTGTCTTAGAGAACAGTATAACCTGTGTACTATCTTTCTTTGCTCATTGCTCATGTATTACTAAAATCAAAATAACACTTACTGGATAATCTATTTAAAAGTCTGTATATACAACTATTTAAAAAGATATATTTTGTAATAAATAGCAGCAAAATCTAACAAAACATTCAATCAATATTTGTTGGTGTTTAGTCTGTCAAAAATCAACATTTACAATACAGTCAAAAGTTCTCTCGCTTGATGCACAGAAATGGAGGCCCGCAACTGCATCAACAAGGCCGTCTAGCAGCAATCCAACAGCAGCATAAATTACATTTATTTAACCACAATAACCAAAAAGCTATTTTGGCTTGAACGCTATTGCTGTTACCAAGAGAGAGATCATATTATGTACTGTATCTACATTCACTAACAGATCCATCAAGGCACTGTGTTTTTATTTATGATGGTGAAACTGGTGAGTTATATTTAAGGAAAGTTGATTTAATAAAAAAAAAAAAAAGACTAAATCATATAATATGTTGAATCACTTCATTCAAACTAGGAGGATTAGTATGATATTTTTGGGTGCTGACGTCGGGGTAAACACCATACGGCGATGTAGACACACAATATTCTCATGGTAGTGGTTTTATGTATAATGAAGATTCTTTGGCATGTGTGTTTGTTGCACAGTGTGCCCATGCAAGACGGACACGAAGGGAAAAACAAGATGAAAATGAAAAAAATGAATTTAAATTAAGTCCATTTATCTTTCTGACATCTCTTTCTTTCCATTTATCATCTCTGCTTCCAGATGAAGTGAGCTGAAAACGCTGTGAGCACAATGATTTCTCTTCTTTCTTTATAGTCGGCTATAGAATATATCCATGACATAAGTATAATATTTCAATGGAAGCTGTATATGATTTACATTATAGGCTCTGACATCCAGTCATTTTATCTTCATCTGTGTTATATAACATGCAGTGAACTTTCACACACTTGCACGTACATACACACAAAAATCATTGAGCAGGATCCCCTGTGTTTCATTCATATCATTATGCAAATGTCACAGTGGTGTGCGATGAGTGACAGCGTAGAATAAACGAACGCTGTCGAGCTTCACTTTCTCGCCTCAGCGATGTGATTCGTACTCACATGGAGCTGGGCGATGTTAAAGTTAGACTTGACAGGGCAAAGTTCCCACGTCTCATTTTCCAGAAACATCCTCAGCTCTTCCAGTCGCGCCCTGAGGGGATGAAAAGAAAGAGAAAGCAACAAGGATGGAGTAAGACATGTGAAGTCAACATGTGTCTATCACTGACCTTGTCTCAGCAGTGTGTTCAGGTCTGTTCACGTGTTCTGAGAGTCCAGATTAAATGTACCGACTTAAAAAAGTTTGCAAAGGTCAGTGATGAATAGTGAAAAGGAAGATGTGTTTGATTGTGTGCGATTGAGTGGGTGTGTGTAACGTGTTTCCATGTTAACTGGCATCACAGCTCAAGACAGCCACCCCGATGGTCACTCGCTGAGTCAATATCAAGTCCTTCTACGTGAAATGTCAGAGCAGTGTTGACTTCAAACACTACAGTGCTCTATGTTATTTGTCTTACAGGTGTTTGAAGTAAGAGAAGTGAAAAAACACTGAGCAGTGGTGAGAGACGGTGCGGAAATAAAGAAGGGACATAAATAACATTTTAAGTCAATCCATTTTGCACATGCTTTCATCTTTCCTCTACAGTTATTACGGGAGGAGGGCGGGACCGATTCTTACAAGAACCGAGATTCTTATCTTCTAAGACTCACAGCTTCACTGCTTTAATTTTGGAAATTGTTCTTCTCTACAAAAAAAAACCTACAGCAGATATTGCTACTGATAGAGATCCTACACACAAGTCAAAGTTGTGTCAAGCATTATTGAGTGATTTCTTGAAAAATCACACAAAATAACACTAAAATCTCCCAAAAACGTATCATTCTGTGACGTTTTTGCACACATTGATGATGCCACTATCATCTGCTCTCTCTGTAATCCTCCAGACCTGTAACCCCTCTGTCCACTCCTAACACCTGAGCTAACTGGTTTGCATTGAGCCCAGGTTGCGACTCAGGTCGTATCTGAATTGTCCTGACCAGGGTTCAACCCGGGTTGACCGGCTTGGTTTGAGTTGACAAAGGAGGGTTGAGCCAGATTCGGATAACCCTGGTCTGTCCCCGGTCATTGGTGTGAAAGGGGTATTTAAACCCAATGCTGTAAGGGAACCATGACGTTAATGAGGTAATTGCCGCGTGGAGGATAAAGCGATCACAGCCGGTGTGGACAGAGCAGCAGCGCCAGGTGAAAACCTGCGGCCCCACAGCGAAAGCTTGACCGGACAGAACAGACACAGCTATCCAGCATTAAAGATCAAAGTAAGCGCTCTGCAAATATTGAGCATCATCTGTTCTTGTAAAATATCCGGTGTCATTAGTAACACAAATGTTGTCACAAGTTTGTTAACCGGCGGAGAATTTTCCTCACAGTCATATCAGATTACTTTTTTATTAATTAAAAATCAGTAGTGTTTTTTACTGTCAATACAGTATCACACAACATAATATCACGATACTCAAGTGTATCAGTAGTTCCTTATACCCCTCTAATGTAATGCACTGGGAATTAATGGACATTAAAGCTTTTCAATCAATCAGAGAAAATGAGAAAAGCAGAAAATACCAGTGAAGCAGCTCTTCGGTATTTATCATGTCTGAACTGTGACAATGTCATTCTGTCCTTTGCACCCGCAGGCCAACATCACACCCACCCCGATGACTGAGTGCGTTACTGCAGGCAGCTGAGAGACAAATACAGGCATCGGCCAGTCAAAGTTCACTGATGGGTAATCTCTTTGGGAATGACACCCATCTGGAAAATGAATCGAGCCTAATGTATAGATGATGCACGCTGGGAGCCTCCTGGCCACCAGTGCAGATGTGAGAGTGTGTGTATGGGGGGGTTGATAATGTGCCTTCATTATGGTGTCTAGTGTCCACCTCCTCTTCTTCTTCTTCTTCTTCTTCCTCTTCTTCTTCTTCTTCTTTCCCTGAGTCTGTCACCTCTACCCCTCCCTTTTTCAGTTCCAATTACTATTTCACACTGTATCCCACCACACTTCTGCATCTCTCTCCCTTTGTGTCACGGGAATGAAGCTTATTAGCATTCTGATATTCAAGAAACTTATCAATGATTCCTGACAGGTAATCACAACACTGATCAATGCAAATCACATCTGAAGACGTGGTGCTGTCTGTCTGAAGGGATACATATTCATGTGGTTGGCAGGGGGTTACATAATCAGGAGGTAAATGTGCTTCCAGCTCAGCGAGCGCTACCATGAAATTACATGTCTACTCCGAGGAGGGTTACGTCGGGAATAGAGCCCGATCGAGGAAGCCAATGGTTGTGATTGTGCATAAAAGTTTCTGCCAAGCAACCTGTCCAAGAATCTGTTTCATCTGTTAGCGTCTCAATGGCTTTGTTTCAGTCACATCAGGGGACTGCACATGTCAGATCCACGTGCTCTGTGTCACACACAATCAATCCTATCAGCTTGGTTAATGACAAGAGGGTACGTCTAATTGTCACACGATCCAGGTAATGAACCGGAAGCAATGGAGACGTCTTACCTGTGATAGTTCTTAAAGTAGTTGACACTCTGGCGTTTGATAGACTCCTGCAGGACCTCTGACTTACTGCCACAGAACTCTTCACCCACCTGCATCAACCTGGAAGAGATGTTGAAGGATGAGGGAATAAATAATGACAGAGGCAATGATGAAGGAAGAATAGATGAGGGAAAGAAGAAAGGGAAGAGATAAGACAAAGGGATTTGTCACTGGCACATTTATCTGATGGAGCATGTAGTGAGAAGACCTGGTGTAAGGAGAAGAAGTGGACTCTTTGATGGCTGCCTGTTGACGTTAAATTTCTTTGGCGTGCACATGCACACAATGATGCAACCCAAAAGGTAAATCTGATTAACCGTTTTTCATCTATAAGAGTAAAGCGATAATGTAGCATTTTGAAAAGGTTCAGTATGCAGGATTTGGCTGCATCTAGTGGTGTGGTTGCAGATTGCAACCGACTGAACACCCCCGCTCACCCTTCCCTTTGCTGTAGACGAACGTGAGCCGCGCAGTGCAAAACCGTGGTAACACCGTGGTAAAAATGAAACGAAACGAAAGTCTCTCTCTAGAGCCAGTGTTTGGCCGTTGTGGGCTACTGTAGAGACATGGTAGGGCAGCATGGCGGACTACGTGAAACACAATCTTACTTCGACTTTTCATTTGATTATACATGAAAACATAGTCATGAAAATTATATTCCATTTCTGTTAAGAAATCCTCCAAAATGTTCCACATTTTTCCTTTCAGGTTTTATTCTAAAAGATATGTACATTTCACTCTGTACTAGGGCTATCAAAGCTCACTCGATGATAACACATTAACACAAAGTCATTTTAACACCACTTATTTCTTTGATGCATTAACGCAACATGCAATTGTAAAGTTGTAGCGAGCTCAGTTTTAAAGCTAGAGTGAAGACGCTGCAAAATATACGCTGAATTTTGACGAGGAAAAACAGGCATGGACCTGAAAATGGGTTCTATGGGTACCCACGAGTCTCCCCTTTACAGATATGCCCACTTTATGATAATCACATGCAGTTTGGAGCAGGTCATTGTCAAGTCAGCACACTGACAGCTGTTGCTGGCTGTTGGGCTGCAGTTTGCCATGTTATGATTTGAGCATATTTACAGCACCTGTGAGGGTTTTTGGACAATATTTGTCAGCATTTTGTGTTGTTAAATGATTTCCAACAATAATTCTATACATATTTGCATAAAGCAGCACATTTTCTCACTCACACATTGATAAGAGTATTAAATACTTGACAAATCTCCCTTTAAGGTACATTTTGGACAGATCACGATTAACAATGCACAATCATGCATTAATCGCAATTGAATATTTTAATCGATTGACATTCCTACTGGACATTTATAGTATATGGTTCTGCATAAATAATCCATGAAATTCATGTTCTTTTTTTGCAGTCCAAAATGTAAAAGTGACTTTCTAAATGATCAAAAACAGCCGTTTAGCCTTGACGCCCCTGGAGGAAGACCACTGTGCATGGTTGAGTGACAGCTGAGTCAGCAGGGCCACAGAGATACCATGTAAACAGACGCTCAGGTGAATGGAACTTGCCAGTCAAGGGACAGACAATGTTTTGTGAGCAATGGTATTGAAAATAAAAGACCGCAAGTCTGTATCTAAAGTACGGCAATTAAAACAACCTATCTTGACATATTTAAGTAGCTGACCAGGCAAATGGCGGATTTAAATGAGCTCATATACAGTATGTACACAGACCTGTCATGCAAACAGGAGTTTCATTAGATCAACAAACTAAATCAATTTCTCCCTTTTAGGTATTAATTTGAGTCACAGGACCTCAAGTTCAATATGATGCCACCAATAAAACTGGCATAATTTCAGACGGACTTGAAAACATACACAGTAATATCCTAAATTGTGTTTACAGTCATGTCCCTTCCCTCCACCTACAAACTTCCTCCAGCTAAGTGCAGACTTCACTCCCATGTACAGTAACAATAACCTGAGCAATACAAGGGTTGAACACAGTTCAAGAAATGTGACAAAGGTGTGTACACTTCCTATTTTTGTATCACAATATTATAATGACAGGTAATATAATCAAAGTGTGGTGTTTGGTCTTCCTGGCATTATAATTTCAGTTTTGATGTGCATGTAAACAAAGTCGACGTTAATTTTGTTATTGGACAAAGGAGCATGTTGTGTTTGTGTGCAAGTGTGTTCACTTAACCTCAGTCAGTTAGTGAGCAAGTGACTGAGGATGGGGGGGGATAGATAAGACAGAGAAAGGCACAGCAATAGCAAGATAATGAAGACCAATTAGTGGAAGAGCTGACTGCTCTGGTCCTGCGGCGTACCTGCTGATGACATCGAGTACCACTATGAAATCGTCGTATTTGAAGTTAGACATGTCTGTCCCTAGGATGTAGGCCTTCACTTTCAACTGGACGTCCTGAGGAGAGAGAGAAGGGGGACGTGGTGATTCAAACAGAAATCTGATGGAAAAGAAATGAAAAGCAAAGAGTGTAGAGGGAGGAAGAGACACTGCAGCCAGTGAAAAGACCATGTGGGGAAAAACATGGAAGACTAGACATGCTATGCGAGAGTGTACACTATTTGTTCCAACCTGCCAGATCCGTGTCAGTCCATGCTCCAGCTTCTTCTTCACATAGCTGCGGTCCACCACCGACTCGTCAGACTCTGCTGTGTCATCTAGGGGTATTCAAACAAAGCACACAAACGGATTCAAAACGAATAACGAGACTGATAAAATCCCATTTCCACCTCATGCTTTTTATTTGTCTATTGTTCGAGTGTCATTTCAGCATGATTCAAAGCCTTTCATTTACTTATTTCAATGGACATCTGCACAATGATGCGTGAGCAGAATGGATCATACAAAAGTCAAAAAAAAGATGTTCTTATGGTTGACGAAGATGCAAATGAAAAACATCCCTTTGTTAATGATGAAGTATGACACATATATAATATGGCATAGTTGATCTGCAGATCTGACGTGCGAGACAGCATTGTCCTTCATTGTTGGTTTGACCATGTAGACGGGCTGAATTTTAGCTGAAGACTTTCTGCGCAAATGTGGTTGTCAGTCACCATTTGACAAGAGCGTATAGGTCACAGACTCCCTCAAGAGAGAAAAGACTGACAGCAACCGACCTAGAACCCAATATGACAATACTGGATGACACTTAAATAAGGTGCCGAGGACCTGGTCGATGTCAGACAGCCAGAAAATTAAACATCTCCAGCTAACATGGTCGCTCCTTTATCAGCTCACTGTCCTCTCTTTTGTGTGTGTGTGTGTGTGTGTGTGTGTTTTTTTTTCTTTTCTTCTCACCGATCGGATAGGATACCATGCGGAGCAGACACTTTAGAGGCTACAATGTCATTGTGGCTGCGATAATTTCCTCCGGGCTGAAAATTGCTTCAATCAGTCTCAAGCTGCTTGATCTGAAGTGGATCTCTAGGAAAGCCAGCAGCAGAGTCAACAAGCAGGTTGCTGTGAACCCGACAATAAAAGACAGAAAAATGGTCGGGATCATCCTGTGGGTCAGTGTTTGTGTTTGGTTTGTCTTGTCTTTTGTTACTGGAAAAAATATACCTCTGATGTTTAAAAACAACAACCATACATTAAATATATGCTTTTTAAAATCTATTCTACAGTGATGCCAGCTGCTAGGGCTACAGAGCTGCTCTCCTCTACGGCATTTAGTGTTTGTGGACATGGGAGCCTAAAAGCTGGCTCGCTCCGAATGCTGAATAAGTTAATTTTAGGCAACCAAAATGTTAAATTAAACTTTCATGAACTGAAAACACACTTTGAAAGAGTTAAAATTCGATAACGTGGTTGCTACCTGTCAATCACAAGGTAGCCACGGCTTAAAGCATACCCAGATTTATGGTCTATTTGACTATAAATGGGACTGTAATTTAATAAATGAACATCATGCCAGGCTTGGGTGATATAACGAGATCATCGTAATATCAATATTGATTGGCCTCAATAAGAGTCCTCACCTCTCCATGATAACGGAACGATATTCAATTGTTGAATTCAATTCAATTCAAATGTTGAATTCAGTGATTCTGCCTGAGATAACTCCCTGCCAGGGCAAAGCAACAGGGAATTATGTATTTGTATGATTTTTTTTTTTTTTTTTTTATTAAAATGTGTTATTCACGTAGCGAACTGCTTTAAGGAATAGATCTGTGCGGAGATTGTGTGCTAAATGTTAGCGAGGGTGTTTGAGGTCAAAAACAGACAGACAGACAGAGAGAGAGAGCCTTGTAGGATTTTTACAAACATGATTTGGCGCATAAGTCCAGCACGGCAGGGATTTACGTCTTCATTACAACAGTTACCCTCAACTCAAAGGAGCGGCTGTAAAACGGTGATAAACACTGATAAGCATTTCATCGCCTACATTTTTCACAATAAAAGTCATCTGTTATTTTGTTATTTGAAAGCTTTTATTATGAAGCAGCAAACAAGAAATGTTGGGTTTTCATCAGCAGCAACTTAACACGACTCTGCCTGAAAACTCACAACTGAAAAGCGTAACGGTAAAATAAAACAGATATGTGAAAGTACAATCAGTGACGTCGGAGATTCAGTCAGAAGCTACAAAAGTAGTGAAAGTTGAACACACACTGTCTCTCTCTCTGGTCTCCTGCATGCTTGTTTGAGGGCTTGAAGTGGCGTTGTTGGCGATTCTTTGGTTTTAAACCAAACGAAAAAGGAGAGCCAGAGAACTTGAATGAACAAAGTGATTTGTAAACTTTGTGATAAACAAGTCAGGACTAAAGATGGAAATGCCACAAATCTCCACTCCAGTCTTAAAACTCTCCATCCAGAATATGCAAGTCTGCCACCGACTCCCTCCACAAAGACCAAAACTCCTCCCACGGTGAGTAATCAGCCCTCAATAAAAGGAACAAAATATAAACATGGCGAAACTGGGCAGTTACTAGTCACCAGCTGATTGATCAGGGTTATTAATCTCAGCATGTCATTGTGTAAAATAGTGCTATCTGTCTACACATTGTATTGTAATGTACAGTGTGTGTCTCCAGTCCATAGATAGCAATAACTATGTGCATATCTCTTCAGCTTTTTTTGGACAATAATATCATATTTCATCTTTTTTTCTTCTTCTTATGGTCAGTTGGTACATTTCAATCACCCAACCCCACATCATCATCATTGTATTGAAGAAGACTTGAAACCAGCGATTGAGTCATGTTTACAATGTTTACTGAGGTAATAAATCAAGTGAGCCCTAGGGTCATTTTCTCATAGACTTCTATACAATCAGACTTTTTGCAACCAGAGGAGTCGCCCCCTGCGGGTTACTAGAAAGAATGCAAATTTAAGGCACTTCAGTATTGGCTTCACTTTTCAGACCCAGAGGTAGCCCACTGTCTGTTACTGAACAACATTCAGTGAAATATATAACACCTCAAATGCCAAGTCCAACTACATTAACAGAACAGTTTCTAAGCAGGAGAGAAACAAATAACTCTGACCATGGCCCTATAGCCAAAACAGAAGTCTGCTGAAGCATCTGCACATCCTTTTCAAGTATTGGACGTGAACGTATATTTACAGGCAAACAAAACTGGTGAATCCACACAGCCAATCACAGGGAGGGCAACAGATGAGAAAGACTTTCAAGAGGCAAACATTTCCAAGACTTTAAATGTCTGTCTTCAGTTTAAGAGCATTAAAGAAAACATAAATGTGTCACTGACATAATACATGTGGATCTCATTGTAGGTCATGCCCTTTATTAACCATTAAACCAGATGATGGTTGGACCCATTTGTAAGAGAAAACAAGGGAGACAAGAATGAATCATGGGTAGTGTTTTTCTTTCACTGAAGCAGTGAGATGGCAGAAATATCTAAAGCCTTAAACACACAAACACATAATTTAACTCAGCTTGACTCAAAAATCTCCAAGCTGTAGTCAAAACAGAGCAACTGTGCACTAAACCTGCTGGGTGAGGCATTGGTCTTCTGAGCAAGACGATAAAGAGCTCTCGCCATTTAAACTACTTATATGACAAACTTTTCATTCATGTCACATTTTTCAGGTACTCATAACGGATTATTAAACATATCAGCAAATTGGCATATGAAACATATCGATTTTTGACCTGAGAAACGGCGGCAGTGAGGGTGTTCTCATAATGACACCCCAAAACAAAGAGCGCATCCATTAAAAAAGTACGAATATCAATTTTACTGCACCCACACAGTGTATATCTAATTACATAATTACATATAATGACAGAGAGCAAGAGAAAGGCAGGATGAGGTGAAGAAAACCTTCACAACCCAGATACCCTGAGTGAGGCGTTATTGAGCAGTTCAAAGACGGCACGATAAAAAGGGGCGCCAAGAGGTTAAAAGACATGAAAAACCTAAACCAAACGACACAGATGGGATCAGTGAACCTGGATTAATCAAAGCTTCTCAGAGTCTGTGAAGGTATTACTTTATGGTGATAAAAAAGAGAGGAGTGAAAGCTTTAGCTGTAAAAAAATCAGTGGGTTGTTCAGGTGTGGCACAAATATATGGAGGGATCATCCTGGGATTATTTGACATACTGTATATTACCTCATACTTATAAAGAAACACCATCTGCTACCATGATGTTCTTGATGTGAAAAATAACCATTAGATCCACTGTATACCACATGGAACTGACTGAACTGGTGGAGCCAGTGTCCAGGGGTTGCAGACTTTGCACATTATCGATATCCGTTTCCAATCACATTCTCACTGCACAGGGGAACTCCTTTGATTTACACATTGAAGTCTTTACAGATCTTTGGGGAATACTACAGCATGTGTGAAAAAAAGGTTGTGTAAAGCGGGAGAGGGAGCTGATTGAAGTCTGATAGATTTACATCACTGGGTCAACACTGGTTGGGGCTGAAAACTGCAAGTTGAAAGATGAAAACTAATCTGGGATTCTGGAGTTAGACAGAAGTGACGTTATCAGATATCTGTTGCCCGTTCCTCAACTCTGCTTGAGGCTACATTAACCTATATTAGCATAACGCATCCGAATATCTGACCGAACTGTCGGCGTTCCAGTTGCATCATGGGTAATGTAGGCGCCAGGTTTTGACAAGGAAGAAGAATGTATGGATTAAAGAAGACAATATGTCTGGTTCTTTTGAGATTTTTCTGTCTCTCCATTGTGAGTCTCACACTGACAACATTTACATGCACAAAATATTCCAGTTTTGCTTATTCCAAAAATGACAACATTACTGCTATGCTGTTTACTTGGCTAATGACAACCTCCCCCTTTCATTCCTTCAACCACCGTCTTGAAAAGGTCAGCATGATACAATATTTGTGCATATCCAAAAACCTTTTGATATCCAAGACAAAATATTTACAAGTCGGTGTGTTTCTCTTTCCGACCAGAAAGGTGTGTTTTTCTTTAGGTATGCTTCTCTGTAAACTGTTGGCTTGTTGGTTTGTGTACAACGCACACAGCTGGCCGTGAGCAGGCAACAGGCCGTGCGGTCGCGTGTTGCAAACTGTGGTAAATAACTGAGATGCATATTCCGAACATGCAGTATAAATGCCCCAATAATGATCCAAATAATATCAGCATATCCCACATCTTAATCTGAAAATGCTCTAAATTCAGAAACAAGCCTAATTCAGAATATCCAAACTAAATATGCTGCTTACATGACCCGTATTAAATCTGAAATAAAGTAATAGTGGAAAATTAGTGTGCATATAAACATAATCAATGTTACAGGAAGGAAATAAATGAGTGGAGTACTCTTAGCCATGATTCATCAGTATTCAATTAATCACTGACATCCCCAGCAGCTGATCACCTCTCTGAGAAACAAAGTGGAGGAAGAACTCTGTCCTGTGCAGCATCGTTCACCTCACAAGCTTTTCCTACTTTATTGTTCCTTTTCATCAGTCTGTATGTTGAGTAGATCACCACCTTACCCACAGGGCCTGTGTTAATCGCTCTCTGAGGCATACAATTAGCAGCAGAGAGGATCTGCCTTATTATAGATTCTGACAGTAGGCTCAACACACCAAAGAGCAGGATAGCTTGGCACAATGGGCTTTCCTTAAACATCATTAATGAGTAACAAGCCTGTGCCTCCGATTGTCCACTGCAGTAATTACCCATCTTAAAGAGAAGCTTTGCCTAGCATACATGTCAAACAATATATCTTATGAAAACAAGGGGACAAAAATCTGTCAATCGCAACATTAAATCATCTGTTTCAAATACAACAATCTTCTACAATAAATGGTTTTGGTTCTACGGCATTGTTCGTTATCTGCATCTTCTAACACTCATCAAATCATCTCACTGGATTTGCTCTTTTTATCTCAAGAACTTTAAAAGCCGAACATGTTTTCATGTTTGGTTCAGTGTTCAACAGTTCAATAGTTTTAGGACAGCTTTGTCAATAATCTTGTGAGCGCATCAAAACAGAAACCCTGCATCATGAACAGTATCATGTTGTTGTATCGAGACTGATTCACATATTAACTTGACATGGTCGAGTGTATTTTATCCGTAGGGAGAGAGAAAGCTTCCCCTCTTACCAACAATGGATAATGACGGTTTTGAGCACCAGACGAGAAACTTTCATAACAGTTAGATCAAATTTGAATTCTGGCCAGCACGAATACCTCTCCTAGCTATAACATGGACGTTTATCGTCTCCTCCTACAGACTCTGATTGTAATCATCACACTCAGAAATGTTCATGATTTTCCTTGGTGTGTGGATATCTATGACATAAATGGTGTTTTTATTCATCTCTGATTCTGACCTTCACTGGGAGTGCTCATGATGCATTTAAAATTCAATCCAGCCTCATCCTTTCATATTACCTCCACAGCCAGTACTATCATGGTATAGCCATTATTAGTCATGCTTTCTAATGATATTTTGGCAGGGTTTAATCAAACATGACTGGGAATTTCAAAGGATGTCTTAAACTAGGGGAGGTTTCAAACACTGTCCTTGAGACCCCAATAACACTGATTGTAATTTGAGTCATTAATAAGGACAGAACTGGTTTCTCCAACTGCATCATTTGCTCAAAGACCAAAGAGCAAAGGGCTTGGGAGACATTGTGATATAGGACCTTAATATAACTGGGTTTCATTTAATGAGCACAAGGGCAGCAGTGGGAGCGAAGGAGTGTGAGGAAATGAGAGAGCAAAAACATTTGGTGAAGACAACATGGAACGGAGGTTGCCAAAGCAGAGCTCTAAGCTGGATCACCGGAAAAAAAAAAAAACTTAATGCACACCTTTTTAATACTGCAGTATTAACTAGATTTCTAAAAGCTGATTAAAAATGAGAATTCCCTTGTCTACAAAAACTTTATTTCCAAGTCTGAATTACGTAAACGGACTCTGAGATGGTTTGTTTCATAGAACCATCTGAGAAGTCGTCACTGGAAACTGTTTGGAAAAGGGCAGGCACTTTAAAAAAAAAAAACACTTGATAGTGATTGAATGAACCATCTGTCAATCAAACTAACGAAAATGAGACTAACTGAAGGCCAAACGTCTCCTTCAGAGCCGTTCATTGCTCTTCTTTCAATGCAGGAATACTCTCCAGTTCTGCTAGAACTGATGCTAGTGCAGCATTTACGCTAACCTCTTCAGGAGCCGCCATTGTTGTTTAGAACCGACAGTCGCCTCTCTGGGTCACAAACGCATTACTTGATGCCTGGATGGATTTTTGGGTGACATTTGACGCCGTGATTCTTGTGTGATTTTGCGACATCGCGAGAATCCAGCTGCCGTGCAAGGTTATGAATCACGTCCCATTTTGGTTAAATACCAAGCAGGTTGTATCAGCTGGTCATGGGTAAGTGTCAAAAGGTGACAAGTCATCCCCAAAAAACTCTTGTGCTGTCTTGTACATAGCATCTCTCTGGGCCCAACTGATAAAACCAGGGCTATCAAAGTTAACATGATAGTAATGCGTGAACACAAATTTGTTTTAATGCCACTAATTTCTTTAACAGACTAATGCAATCGATTTCTTCAGAAGTTGTAGCAGGCTTAGTTTTAAGGCTGGTACCAACTATGTTATACCAGATTGTTGCAAAGGAGGTTAAATAACACTCCAGACTTGCGCTAACTTTTGTCATGATCATCATCAAAAGGGGTCCCTTGACCTCTGACCTCCAGATATGTGAATGAAAATGGGTTCTATGGGTACCCACGAGTCGCCCCTTTAGACATGCCCACTTTGTGATAATCACATGCAGTTTGGAGCAAAATCATAGTCAAGTCTGTACACTGACACACTGACAGCTGTTCTTGCCTGCTGGCCTGAGTTTACGATTTAAGCATATTTTTTATGCTAAATGCAGTAGAAGAAGAAGAAGAGAAGAAGATCAACCTTTATTAGTCCCACAATGGGGAAATTTAATTTACACTCTGTTAAACTTATACATGGTACATGCAGACCTGAAACACACATACATGCATCAATGGAGAGATGTCAGAGTGATGGGGCTGCTCCTGACAAGCGCCCCGAGCAGTTGGGGGTTTGGTGCCTTGCTCAGGGGCACCTCGGCAGTGCCCAAGAGGTAAACTGGCACCTCTCCAGCTACCAGTTCACACTCAGTTTTTGGTCCATGTCGGGACTTGAACCGGTGACCCTCCGGTTCCCAAGCCAACTCCCTACAGACTGAGCTACTGCCGCCCCCACAGTACCTGTGAGGCTTTCTGAACAATATTTGTTATTGCATGAAGCAGCATATTTGCCCACTCCTGTGTTGATATTACTTGACTATACTTGACAAATATCACATCAAGATACATTTTGGGCAAATAAAAAAAAAAAGTGTGATTGATTTCTGAATCCATAATGTTTTATTCAACATAATAAAGTATTCTCTTTCTCAATTTGTCCACTTTTCCACACTTTTAAAACGATTATATCCCCATGAGTTCCCCCTGCTCTGCAGTTGCTGTCAGTTTAGTTTGTGTCACTGCTAACTCCCACAGTTGACCTGGTGAGGTGGGTGCAGACAGCCCACTCAGGTTATCTACTTAGAAAGCTTTAATGATGGTCATTAAAGAGTGTTACTGCAGAGAAGGAGGAGAAGGCCTTTGCCGATCCATAGGTGGTCACCAGTGTTCGACCTTTGGTGGCACTGTGGGTGACGGAGTTCTTGGTGACTCACAGGACAAACACCCACAGGGGGTTTAGCTCTCAGCTGGATTCAAACCATAGAAGAGCAACATGTGCATGACTTTACATAAGTTCCCGCAGATAAGACTGTGATGTGTATAAACGCAGACAATACAGAAAACACTAAACTAGCGTAGCGTTGGGTAGTATTGGCTTGTAGCACTGCACCACATGGTTAATAAATCCCACTTACTTTCAAGAGATTACATTCATTTCACTTTATACCCTATTCATTTAAATTAAATGGGACTAGGGATGCGACTGTGAGGAACACCGGTGTTACCGACTATCCCAGACATTTTACAAGAAAAGATGACGGTCAATATGTGTAGCGCGCTTATTTTGATCTTTACTGTCAGGCGGCTGTGTGTCTGGCCTCTTGGGTTTCAGCTTTTACTGGGGGTCTGCAGGGGTCTACCTGGCACCGCACAGCTCATTAACATTACAATTCCCATTTTTATTTTTTTTTTTTTTTTGGTTTTAATTTAAATACTCCCAAAAAGGAATTTTTTCTTTTCATTTTACACCAAATCCTCCCCATCTCCCGGTCTGTCAACTCTCTCTCTCGTCCCGTGTGTGTGAAAATGTATCGATAACATGGAGCTGATACGTTAAAATGAACTAAATGGGTTTTATTTCTGTTAAAGCAAAATGACAATGAGGGCAGTGAATACGGTGTGTGCCTAACCATCATGTAACACCGGTAACACCAACTACTGCTGCAAGCCTAAAGGAGACTTATTATACTTTGTGTTCTTCCCCTTTCCTTTAGTGTGTTATATAACTTTTTGTGCATGTAAAAGGTCTGCAAAGCCCAAAGTCCATGCAAAAGGGGGTAACTCTCCCCCGCAGAAATACTGCTCCTGAACAGCCTGAAACAGCTTGCTTGAAGTCCTGCCTTTTCTTCAGTAACGTGGTGATGTCACCAATTAACACATTTGCATAACGGATAGTTTCATAAATCCTCAAACAAAGCTAGTTAGAAGAGCAGCGTCCAAACAGTTTGGTTCAGTTCGGACCAATAAACAACAGAGTGGGCCAGCTGACCAATCAGAGCAGACTGGGCTTTTTGGGAGTGGGAGGCAGGAGCGTTTCAGACAAACAGAGACAGAAAAGAGGTGCTGCAGCACAGCCGGTATGAGAAAAGTATAGCATTTTTTTAACAGAACATCTTGTAAATATGTCCTAGTAGAAAACTAAAATACAAGTATGCATCTGAAATGAGCATAATAGGTACTCTTTAATTTTTTCAGTTCTTATTTGGTGCAGTTTGAGCATAACAGTCTTTTTTTTTTTTTAGCCTTTAGCCTTTCCTTTAAAGGAGATGCATTTGAAGGGCAAACAAATCCAATCTATACGAAGGTTGTAACTACTGAGAAAAAAAATATATCAGATTGGTCATGTTGGTGCAGGGGAAGGGAGGTATGCACAGAGAAAAGTAAGATGAAATGGGTTAATCAAAAAATAAATTGCCATATGTACTGGGACAGGTCAGTAAACCGTATGTTATTTCACACAGCATGTTCCCTTATTTAGTTTATATGCCGTGTTACTATTGAACGTTAATGAGGCATGAAGGCCAACTCTCACCCTGACTGCTGAAAACTGATCCTTTTCTTTAACACAGCACAGCAGACAGCTGCCATACATTTCAATATTAGCCTATATGGTCCATGCCCGTGCTCTGTATGGACCACGGTTATTTACTTTCTCATACTCGAGTGCTCTCACACACACGGGCCACCCCTGTGCCTGACGGCCATGAGCGCTGATAAAAGATGACCGGGCAGCAAATCTATTCTGTCAGGTGGGGACGCGACCCAGGTCCATATTACTTCCTGAAACAACCTTTCCTTTCATCAAGTGGCAAGATTAATTACTGAAACATTACACTGACCAGCTCAGTATATCAAGTGACTACAGGCTTAAATTCAATTGGATGCTGGTTTTGCTTTCTCAGTGAGGTGAGAAGTGTGTATGTGTGACAGAAGAGGAGTGATCTTCAGTGAGCTTGACCATTAGGACTCCTGTGGGAGACAGAGGTCACCATCTACGGAGGTCATACTCTTCAACAAATGACACAAAGCCTGTACAATAAATCATTATTCTGATGGACCGTACACACATATTAGGATAGAGAGAGAGAGAGAGAGAGAGAGAAAGGTGAAAGCCGGGACAAAGCCAGGGTCGGGGACACCTTTACACGGAGGACAGAGGTGACAGCCAATCAAATAGCGAGATGATAGATGGGCCTCGTGAAAGGGAATGTGGTGTCCTTTCCCCTTCAAGGAGGATGGCATCTAATGAAGGATGCTGAGGACTTAGCATGTCACCAACCATTCAGGACATCTTTGTGTCCTCATCCATTCGCCTAATGAATTCTGCAGTATGGGAAATGGAAATGAGCTATTTTTTGATACACAGTAGGAAGGTACCAGCTAATTTGACAGGTCTGTATTTGCAGCTAATATCTGACAAAGTCTTTGGCAAGACAAATGATATCAGAAGCGATGAGGTGAAAAGAGCTATAAACCAAATCCAGTATGGTTTCTTTTTCTTACACTGGTAAGAAATTCAACTTCTTGTGGAGCTTACTGCTACACCGCAAAGCATGTATTGCCTTGACAACTGAGCTTCATGAGGCTGATGTTTTCACATCTGGCTGACTGAAGGCAGGGTGGATAGAAGCTGTGACACAAGCAAGACTTTTCTTGTTGATCCAGACATAAGCTTTGAGTTTGGACAGATGTGGTGTTCAGTTGTCTTGCTGTTCTTAATGGGCTGTAGCTTGAGTGCAGCTTTACAGAGTTTCCAGTGGAGAGCTAGTGTGCTTTATACTGTTATTGTCACAAAAAGTACAAAAAGCATATGCTATTTCTTTTCTAAGCAGGTAGAATTTGGGGATCTAAATCACTGCTTCCCAACCTGGGGGTCGCCAAAGGCTCACAGGGGGTCACAGTTAAAACAAGCAAAGAGCTAACAGAGTAATGGCCAAACATCAAAGAAGAAAATGCTGAATTTGAGAGAAAAGAAGCCTATTGAGTATGAATGATTATTAAAGGCAGTGTAAAGCAAAAATAAATATGCATTCTGAAAAGTGAGTTACTAACCACAAAGCCAAATTTGAATGATTAAAAAAATCACCAAGTATATGAAATTAATTTTCAAAATCATGGAAAAATAAGCAGTACTCTTTGCTCTGAGATGCTGGGAACATGCCTTCCACTGAAGGCGCTGAAACCACGCTGACAAGGCGGGGAAGGTGCAGCCTGTCAGGATTCCCTCAGTAGCGGCAAGCAAAGAGGGAAGAGCCCAGAGCTGAGTCCTGTCAGACGTACGGAGGACCACTTGCCCGGTGTTGCATGGAGGCCTGAGTCCTTCTGATGGAGGCTCAGCCCAGTAAAAGTGTGAGGCCGGTAATGGGCCCTGTTGCATGGGTTCCGGTCTTCTGAGTCAGGTTGTTTGGGAATGCAGCCCAAAGCGGACTCATTTCCTCCGAGGCAGTGCGCCGCGACCGGTCGGCTGGGAAAGGCTTGGGGCGAAGCCGCTTCCCGGGACAAAGTGCTTGCTTTTGTGGTCCTCGTAGACTAAGACATTTGCAGCCCTGGTACTCCATACTCTAACACTTTGTCATTTTCATTTCTTTTTTCAAGTTTACAGATAACGATAAGCTAAGATAAGATGAACCTTTGTTAATCCCAGGAGGGAAATTCGGGATTTAAAGAATAACTATACAAAGGATTTGAAATGGATTACAATCATAAAAACACAATACAAAGACAATACAAAAACAGTCATACAAAAAAAGTCGCTCCGCTCTATGTGGGGCTTGAACATGCAACCAGAGTTCTAGGGGAGGGTTTACGTTAAGGAGGCTCAATGCGTCATCGAGCCAAATCCTGAACAGCTCCACAATCCAGAACTACAATGTTCACAGTCTTTGCACGTTTTCAGTAACTATTTTCCAATATTTATTATGTGTTTAGAAACAAATCTCTGAATTTCCTTTACACAGCCTTTAAACATTTACAAAGTATACACAATACAGAGAACTGTATTAAAAGTTCCTAAGAATAACAGGAAAACTCATCTCTGATAAAATATTCACAGGAAATAATCTGCTCAAAATTCACCCAAATCGCTCGTTAAACACATTATTTGGGATAACTGTACAGTTTATCGGTTGTTCTGAACTGTTGCTATGCATGTAATATAATATGAAATATCCATAAAATGTCACTTAGTCGGGGGTTTACTAAATGATACTTATGAGAAAAAGGGTCCCTTAAGGAAAAAGGTTGGGAACCACTATAAAAATATCGGAGGGTTAAGAATGTCGCTGAGGACGACAAAAAAAACAAATCCATGTGGAAAAAGGTTTAATTTTATACGTAAATGGTACCATCATGAACTGAAACAGCCAGACATGAAAGTCCTGTTTGTATTAGCTTGGACACACAGCACGCTCAAAGTCATTTCCATTAGAAAATAATGCATCATTCATGCTTCATCACCTGTGCATGTATTTATCCTTGAAACCATGCGAATGAGTCATATTCATGTCGCAATGTAAATTCAGCAATGCGTACATATGATTTATATTCATGCAATTAGGACAGATTGTCCAACCAATTCATTTCTGATAATGGTACAAAAATAAATAATTCAAACTACTTTGTTATTGCACCACAGACTGGATAACTATAATTCCCATCTCTTTGTACTGCTGCACGGAGGATCACAACAATGTGATCAAGAGTGATTGCTCCACTACTGACTCATTCAATGACCTCCACACCGAAAGAGTTTGGAAAATGAAAAAAATACCATGCCTCTTCAGTACCCATACCACTGCACCGAAGCACCAGCACACATTCAATACTCTCTTTTCTTTTCATACACCAAGGTTCAAGCCTTCCTTTTTGTGAGCTATAAAGCTGATAAAACTGCTGAGTGTTGGAATCACACAGCCAGGAAAGAGTGGCAGTGCTGTAAACTGAATCTGTGAGTTACGCTGTGAGCACCAAATATGAGCTTGTGTGAGACAGAAGGTGTACAAGCCATGGTATGTGGGTAGAGGTGTTAAAAGTATTCAGATCCTCAGTACCGGACCGAACTAACACCACACTGTGAAAATACTCCACCACAAAAACTCCTATACATCCTGCATTGAATACCTAACTAAGGATTGAAAAATGTTCCCTGGCAATGTTTTACTATTATATCTCATGTTTCTGGATTAATATTGATGCTGCATTAACTTGTATCATGCATTTTACTGTTGTAGATGTTTAAGGTTGTGCTCATTTCAACGGCTACTGCTCAGAAAAAAAAAACTCTTCATCCCTCAGTTTATCATAAACACTCAAAATCAAAAAAGTGACTGAGCCACAGGCATTGACATAAACTGTTTTAATGTGTTATATGACCTGTTTATATGTTGGTTTTTACTAACTGCTTGTCTGTTTTTTATGCTGCTGTTTCTGTTTGTGAACCAAAGATAAATTTCCACCCTGGTGAAGATAAGATAAGATAAGATAAGATGAACCTTTATTAATCCCCGTAGGGAAATTCAGTTTTACGAATAAAGATTCATTGTATTGTTTTGTAAATCAAGCTGTCAGGTAAGTGTACTTAGTTACTTTCCACTGCTGTGCATGCGAGTTTGTTATTGTATCTTGCATTTCTACATGCTGCTACAGGGAACTCTCCATTTGTTTTTTTGGCAGGTTAAAACAAGGTCAAAGGCTTAAACAGGTATACCGTAGTCTCTTACCTGGAGTGGGTGTGGTCTCTTGTTTGTCCTGCTCCTCGTGCCACTGCATGGTACGATGGTAGCTCAGCATCACCTCCCACAATGCCTTGCACAGATCCGTCAGGCAGGGGATGTAGCTGTCCAGGGTGATGTGCTGCCAACAGAGAAGTGATGAAAACAAGGTGATGCTCTTTTCTACAGTACATACATAAAGTCAGCGTAGTGTGCTGTATTACTCTATTTGTGTGTCACATATGTATTGTTTTTACCTGAGAGGAAAAAAGGAACAATTTTGGAGTTACACAGTGCTGCACTACTTTAAAATAAATTACAAGATACAGCAAGAGACTCAAAAAAAAGGTGATCATCTGTCCTATATACTACGTCTAATTAAAGCCTGCTTATGCTCATCATTCAAGGACACTGTGTTGGAAAACATCTATTTTCAGTGTCACAAGAAACACTTTCATCTTATGTAATTAAGACTGATTAAAATAATGATGTTATTAAGAGGGTGTCAAATATATCTGATGCACATTAGGTTAGATTAACTTTTTAAATTAATATACATGGATGATTTTCTGATCGATCTCATAGAGAGTACTGCAGATCTAAAATAAGTCTATGCAAGTGGATAGTCAACCACTGTCTATGCATCAAAAAGTAATACATCAGCTGTGACATAATGTCCATATGCCCAAGGTCTGAAGTGAATTATTGCTTTCATGAAATGTCATCTTTAGTATTTCTTCACACCATGAGATATATAATGTCGATCTGTACATTGGAGTGTTAAAGCAACAGTAGGCGAGATTGGAGCATATATGATTAAAAAAAGAAAAAAACTGTCACTATATTGTGACAGTGCTGCATTAGACTGGCAAAATGAAAATCTGTCTTCTCCGGTACACCTAATGGCATCTGCCAGATTTCACAGACTGGAGGAAAACAACCAAGCAGAGCCGCAGCTGTCAGTCACTCACAAACTCCGGCCAACTGATCAAACTAGGCAGCTCTGATCAAATATCATCAATACTCTGTTACTGTAATGACTATTTCTCTCCTCAAACATTTTCAGAAACATTTTGTAGTGTACTGTTTAACTACAAAATGAGATGGTTTGTGACCTCAAAACACTGCAACAATTTTAATAAATAGTTTACATGCAAAGATCATCATCAAGATCAATACTTAATTTCATCTGCAAAGATATTTTAAGGAGACTGATAAATGCAAATGCAAACCCAACTGATTGATTGCATAAAAAAGTAAACATTTATTTTATGGTGGTGTGTTCTTTATACTATAAAAGTTTTCCTAATATTAGATTTAAAATATATCACAATATATTGCCTTGCTCTGTGGCAAACACACATTAATGATACTTACACATATTGTTCCATTAGATAATCTCCACAAATGAACACCACTTTTATGATTTTTGCACTGTGAATGCAGTTACCAGAAGTAAAAAGCCAACACTATAAACCAACCACACCACAGTCACATAAGCGTGAGTATAAACAACGAGACTGTAAAGGCGGATAAGTTGGTGTAATGACGTTTAGTAGTCTCATTTAGCCACTTGTTAACAACTGCTGTTTTTAAGACACATAAAGGCTTCAAAATTCATAAGCTGGGGTATTAATTGGCAAAATCTCTTTAGCTTGTATGACCTTATTTCAGGCATGTGACTGAAAACCCATTAAAAAAAAATCATTGACTTCCAGACGAGGGAACAGGAAGTGCTAAAATGCTAACTCATTTACAGGTTTTAAGACTCATTCCTGTAGCACTCTATGCACACTGCTGTTTTTCCTGCACACATCCAACAGAAGAGCACATCTCATTCTGAGCTCTGAGGAGACCAGGCAGCCTGGAAAAATGTGTGTTAAATAAAAATCTGGCCTACCAGAGAAAAGTGCAACTGGCGCAATAGTAGCCACTGACATAGTTCAAGGCTCTACCGAATAACTCGCCAATAGAGTCCCGTCAGCGTGCCCAGAGAGGAATTAATCACAGCCAGATGAAACAGTGCTGTCGACAGCAGCCGCGCTTTGCTTTGTTTAAACCACCACAGTGGTTGCAGCTTCCTTTCATAAAAGCAATATAAATATAAACAACACAAGCCTCCCACACTGGTGATTGCTGATGGAAAACAGCACAATTGCAAAAACGGTACATTGCAATAAAGACTCCAACTGTGCACACACTGGCATGAGTTAAGTCCTTCTCCTTCTGCACTTTCCTCTGGCATGTCTGGGTCTCTGAGTGCAAACCACCACTTGCCAGGACAATCTCTTAACAGAAGATTTCTGAGACATCTGAGGTTCATTCACCACTGTACGCATGAAATCATGTAATGGCTACAGTCTCAAAAGATGTTAACGACAGAGCTGCTGCCCAAAGCAGCTAAATTACACAACTGCCTCCACTGCTGTCAAGCACTGTTCGAAATGCTATGACTGTTGCAGCCATTTCTCAGTTGTGTAACATCACTACACTGAACACTAAAGTTTAAAACGTTGTCAACAGTGCTTCATATTGAAAGTGGGAAAAGTGAAAAAGTCAAAATTAAAAAAAGAAGTTTGCATATTGCATTAATGCACAACATATTGGAGGTAAGGTGATGCTTGCATTCGCATTTCACTGTTGAATGCACATCAGACTTTTACCCATCCACCCCCAGTAGCACATTAAAACGACACGCCCTGCAAACCCTCCAATGATGACAGTCAATTAAGCTCTTACCAGTGTAATAAATCCTCATCTGAATTTGTTTTAACTGCACTCAAACTTGATAGGTTTTAATAGCTTTGCTACAAAGGACATTAATCACTGTTTTCTACTGAGGATGTTTTTGTCGGCACAACAATGGAAACACATCTCCATAGTAACAATTAAACAAAACAGCAAACCTCTTTTCCTCTGCGACCACAGCAAATGGTGTAACTAGTTCACTAACCAAGATTAGTGAGCAAATTTATGAATGAAGCCCAATATCAGTCACAAGGCTGCTGAATAATTGTATCTAAAAACTTAAATTCTTCTTCAATATCAAAAGTACCTATACTACAATACAGTATTCTGAATATACTGTATCCACTATCAAATAGGATAAAATACTAGTACTAACAGAGAAAGCCTTTACATAATGATAATGTGTTACTACTGTATACTTTCTACTATGGGTACTATACTAGAATTATAATTTCCATGCACACCCAAATTAAATAATTGAGCAGCGGCGCTTAGGAGGCCAACCGGAAATAAACAAACAGAGATAAACACCAGCTTCAGTTACACGCCGGCTCCAGCTCCAGCGGTCATATGGGAAGCTAATGAACCTGTTTGGACAAAACATGGCTTACATTTGACATCCCATGTTCTCCACCAGTCAACCATACAGCTGCATGTTGCCAGGCAACTGAGGTGAGGGGAAATGATGTGGAGGTAAGACGTGTGACTGTGTCTGTTGGTGAGGATCTTCAGTGGGTTTGATGAGAAGAAGTACACCGACACAGAACTGCTGGATTCTTGAGTGTGTGTGTGTGTGTGTGTGTGTGTGTGTGTGTGTGTGTGTGTTTTTAAAGGCTACAACATAACAACAACATACAACACCAGAGTGTCTGCACGTCACACTTGCAGCAAGGTTACACAAGAAAAAAATGAAATATAAACTTTTCTCATCCACCTTGCTGGACACAGCCTTCTAAACAAGTACAGTGACAAGAGCTCACAGGAGGCAGGCTTCAGATCTATTTTCAGCCATTTGGTCTTCTGAACACAGTAATCCATCATTATGCGCATAACATATGCCAAGATGTGTCAGGGAGGTTTTCAAAAGACAAAGCGCTGAGTGATTTTTTTTTTTTCTCAATTGTGTGTGCGGCGTGTGGAGGAGTGCGCGGGAAAGAAACGCACCACACGACATTTTACAGAAGAGATGTGCAAGCGAAGGCAGGTAACCTTGATTTAGCTGATTCACTTTCTTTAGGAACAGACAATCACACCCCCCGCCTTTCAAAAAAGAACAAATAAACTGATTAACCTGCATGAGATCAAACAGTCAGCAATCTGTTCAGCTGCTGTGCCAGAAAAGAAACAAAGTACTGCACAAACTCCTATAGAGGAATCGGTCTTATTTCTCATGGCTAATGGCATCTGCAAGATTTCACAGCTGGAGCCTGCCGTCCCTGAACAGCTGTCAATCACTCACAAACTCTGATCAAACGGTCAAACCAGGCAGCGCTGATCAAATATGAATCAATATTCTGTTACTGTAATGACTATTTCTCTCCTCAGATGTTTTCAGAAAACATCTTGTAGTTACTGTTTAGCTGTAAATGAGAAAGTTTGCGACCTAGCAGCCATGTTGAGAACAGTGGAGAAAATACCCACACTGCCCACCAGCCGGAGCACAGCCGATAGGAACGCTCTCTCTCTGAAATGATCTGTGGCCAAAGTCTCCCGTCAGGGACTAGAGTTTTTTAAAGCCTGAACACAGAGCCATGAGAAGGTGCAGAAGTCTAGTTTTCAGAGCACTTTAATTAAAATATGCTGAAAGGTTATTATGGAATTTTTGCCCAATGATGCCTAATACTTTGTGCCTACTGAATATTTAAAGGAACGGTGTGTACGTTTTAGTAACATCTAGCGGTGAGGTTGCAGATTGAAACCTCTCCCGTGAGCCAAACGTGTAGGACAACTATGGTGGCTGACGCCAAAACACGAAGCTGTATTAAGAGTAGGGTAGGTCATTTGGAAAATAGCAGAGCCAGAGCATAGAGAGAGTGTGTGTGTGTGTGTGTGTGTGTGTGTGTGTGTGTGTGTGTGTGTGTGTGTGTGTGTGTGTGTGTCTGTACATGGGAAGTGAGTGGTAAGTAAGCGAGAGAGTGGCTATGAATGTGTGTGATGTGAGCGAACAAGTGAGCTAGTGGAGCAGAGGACAGTTAGTTAGCTTTGAGTATGTCATGAATGTACAGTGGAAGGTGCAGTTTGAGCAGAAATAAATGCTGCATCTCCTTAAAACCAACAGAGATTTCCTGTGCCTTGTTTCCAGGCGGCCGAGTGGAGCGACAGGTCTAACTCCAGAGCTACTCTCGACTCCGGCCTAAGCAAGAAATGTTTACAGTTTGGTTTGTCCTTTCTGGGCTACTGCAGAAACATGGCAGTCGGCTTTGTGAAGAGAGGACCCAGTCCCTATGTAGATATGAAGGGCTTATTCAAAAGTTACAAAAACACAACTCTTATTTGCAGGTGATCATACACTTTTTATAATTATTATTATATTCCATTTCTGCAGATAGATCCCCCTAATTGTTCCACACTATTCCTTAAACCTCCACCAACATATAGGACACATTTTAAACAACACATCTAGGCAGTTAGGTACATTGCTACGAGGTCTGAGGTCTTCAGCCATTAAACATCTGAGTGGTATATAAGGAAAATGCATGCTCCGTTAAATTGCTGCCACCAGTGTTTTACAGTGTTTTAGGATGTCCTGTCCAGCAATCAGTGCAATTATTAATGTGTTTTGTCATCAATTATTACAATCATAACAAGCATTTAGGAGCAGGACTGATTTAGACAGAAAGGCATGTTTCTCTATCCTCAAGAGGTGGTCATAAAATGTATAGTGTCTCTATTTTATACTGTAAAAACTGTAACTACATTTCCTTTAAACAACAACAAGTTTCTCGCCGAAACACAATTTCTTTTTTTCCCCAGGACGTTGGGACGCCATTAGACTTCTAAAAGCCTCAAAGACTTCTCTTAGACGCCTCAAAGGTACATACAGTACCTGCAGTTCTGTGGAAAAAATGAGTATGTCACATCTTCAAAATTTTTGCACCAATTTGGTACCGAAGTATTAGTTCTCCTGACATCCCTAAAGCGTGTTCTCAATGCACAGATTAAGGGAACTGCAACGCAGATTTGAAGCAAACCAACCTCAGACCACTTCCCGAGGAGGTCTGAGTTTGGTTCGTTTCGGAGGGTTCACATAATGTAAGTACAAAAAATGCTGTCTGGAGGGCTGAAATAATAATAGGAAATGATTGGGTTTTTTTATTGATTTTTTTTTTGTTTATTAAGTTTCAGATTGTAGAATTTTGGATGACATAAAATCCGTCTGCAAGTTAATAAAGGCTTCATGAATGTGACGTGCTTTATCATCGACTTAAAAGTGGTCAAACAAATTTCTTATCTATAATATAAAGAGCAAAGGACCCAATATAGAACCCTGTGGTACACCCTTAAAGAGCACAAAACTTGGGTGCTGATTCTGCTAGTGTTGTTACTTACTGATGCTATCATCAAAGCCAACGTCTTTAAACATTTTAAGAAAAATAACAATGGTTGACACTATGAAATGCTTTTCATAATCTAATAATTTAAGGCAATGCTTTCTAAGGCAATCCTTTTTATCACCATCATCTTACATGCAGTTGTCAAGCGCTTGAACCAGACTGGGGTATGAGATGTTTTCAATCATCTGCTCCGTATTTCATGTTGTGCTTCAAAGTGCTTCATCAAAAAAAACTTGCCATGCGCAACGACAAGGTTCATTGCACATGTCAGCTTTGTCAAAGGCACTGACTGAGTCTCCATGGGATTCAGAGGGAGACGGTTTTGTTGCTAGTCACCACAGATTCCCCAGAAATATACAAGACTGATCCAAGCGACTGAACAGAAAAAAAAAAAAATTAACGCATGGGGCATCCTGGCCTGAAGATCAAAAATCATTCCTCTATGAAAAAAAATAAAAACAACTCTACGTGATAAACAGCTACGGTCTTTAGATGTCTATCGCTACTGTGGCAGAGTAATAACAATCAACATGAGACCAATTTCTATCCATAAGAGCTGGGCTGATAGGATGCACAATGTTTGGCAGTAGATTAGTTTCATTCTGTAACGACACTATCAGCGGCCATGATTAACTAAACACAAAAAGCCGGCCTAGGATCACGGCACTGCTTAACTTGAATAAGCAACAGTGTGCATCCACTCCACAGCCGCGCAAAATGCTCCATCCTTCAGATATACAACTGCACTGAAGGTCAGCCTATAATAAAATAATGGGACACGGCACAATAGAGAGTGGGATGGATCACAATGAGTTACTGTGCATTTGTTCGATATTATTGGGGTGAGCTAATGGATTTTTATAACACAGGTTAAAAAAAAAAAAAAAAAAAAAAAAAAAACAATACTAAAAGCCTACCGCCCCGCTAGCAGCTTCTAGAGGCTGCCATGTTCATTACAGCCTATGATTTAGTGGAATTATCAGAAACAATGGCGTATTCACATTTTCTGATATTTTTCAGTCTTGAATGAATATCATCACTATAACTACTGTGGTCAATACAATCCAAAAGTGCAGTGCAGTATATGGTTCAGCCTTTACAGTCACCTCCTCTCCTATGATTCTGGGAGCAAACCGTCCCATTTCCATGAGGAGAAAAGTCAGACAGAAAAGGGGATTGATAAGGAATAAGGCTGGCCAATAATGATGAGATGTTGATGTAAAATTAATAAGACCCTTTCACAATCAGAACCGACCTTTCGGAGTGTTCCGGTTTCCCTTGAATTTTAAAGTTGCATAGCTAAGAGGCAAGTTCACGAGGTCTAATGTGGCTCTAACATTTTCTTAATCTTTATTTATCAGGGGAAGAGCAGCTGAATAAGTTTGCTCTGTTCCACAAATAAAACCAAGTTTTGAATACAACTCCACAGTATTACATGAGTAACATTTCGGGGATCTATTAGTAGGAATCGAAGATCATATTCATAACTGTGAAGAAAAGAATGTGAGGTTCATATCTACATAGGGAGCGGGTCCTCTTCACAGAGTCCACCATGTTGCTCCGCCATGTTTCTACAGTAGCCCAGGAGAAACAAACCAAACACTGCTTCTAGCAAGAGACTTTACCTGGTACTGGTACTGGTGGTACTGCCAGCCGCTATTTAATTGCCCCTAAAGTTGTGTTATTATGCGGTGACTGGCATTACCACAGTTTTGTGAGGGGGGCGGAGGGGGTCAGTTGGGATATCAAGGTTTGAAATTTTCCCACCACTTACTAAACTTGTGACAGTGCTGGTGTTATTGATTACACCGATTATTTACAAGACAAGGCGGTGCTCAATACATGTGGAGCGTCGGGTGGCTGTGTGTCTGGCCAGTCGGGCTTTCACTGTGTGAAATTTCTACCTAGAGCCGCACATATCGGCTGTGACCGCTCCGGCCTCCACACGGCAAATACCTCACTAACGTCATGGTTCCCTTACAGCAGGGGTGTACAGCAGGGGCCAGATATGGTGAGGTTAAAATGAGTGGGGGCCGACCATTCAGCCTGACATTCTTTGAACCCTTAACATGTTAACAGGTTAACAATTAATCCTATTCGGGGGCCCTATGAATCTGTGCATCACTCGTTTGTTCGTTTTTTCAATTGAACATCAAAAAAGTAAAGATATATATTTCAGATATCAAATACAAAATTTATTTAGATATTCTAAGCTAGTAATAAGTAATAACTTGCCTGCACTAATGTGAAGGGTGATACAGATCTTGATTGCAGTAAGTAGGCCAGGTCTGGCTCAAAAGCAGTGGTTTTGAAGCACAAGATGTCACACAGGTGAGGGTCACTTAATCTCGTCCTCACAGGGTTCTTGATTAGTTCATAACCGAAAATGTCTTCTCGCACAAGCATGTCGAGCCAAACAAGGTAAGCATTTTCTTAGCAAATGTTCGAATCTGTTGGAACCTGCCTTTATCCAGCTGGCGGTAAAAATTGACAAGAGGGAGCTATTGGTGCCGACTGCGACACTCGGCATCACACTGCAGCTCAGTGAGGTCCAGCTGCAGGTGGTCTGAAGCGTCATCGGGGTCCACGGAAACAGGGGAAGGAAAAAAGCGTGATCACCTTTTCAATAGCTGCAAAATCCCGAAAGCACCAGTTGAAACTCCTCAGCAAGAGATGAGATGTCTGCTGCATACCTCGTCAGTTGCGCACTGTTGTGATATTGTGGCGGGCCGCATATTATTGATTTTATGACAGATGCTGCGGGCCAGTGGAAATTTGAACACGGGCCGCAACTGGTCCCCGGGCCAGACTTTGGACATGCCTGCCTTACAGCATTGGTTTTAAATACGAAGTATTGCCTAATAGGTGATTTTGCTTTTCACTTTAACACCAACTCCTCCGCCATTGTCTTGTCTGTCAACTGACTGTACGCAGCAGACACTTTCACTTTCAGATCGTCATCCAACCGTCATCGATAACAAGCTGCAAAAATTACGCCAAAATTAACTAAATGGGTTTTATTTCTATAAAACAAAGCACAACGACACTGAGGCAGTGGGTAAGTAATGTAAGTGGTGTGAGCCTGAACACCATGTATCACCAGTCACACCACCACTAACATCTACATCTATCCCTCCATCCATCCATCGTCAACCGCTTTTCCCGTTAGGGGTCGCGGGGGCGCTGGAGCCGATCCCAGCTGGCATTGGGCGAAGGCGGGGTTCACCCTGGACAGGTCGCCAGTCCATTGCAGGGCACATAGAGACAGACAACATATAGACAGACAACCATTCACGCTCACATCCACACCTACGGGCAATTTAGAGTCATAAATTAACCTAAACAGCATGTCTTTGGACTGTGGGAGGAAGCTGGAGTACCCGGAGAAAACCCACGCTTACACGGGGAGAACATGCAAACTCCACACAGAAGAGCCCCAAGCCGGAATTGAACCTGCGACCCTCTTGCTGTGAGGCGAGAGTGCTAACCACACACCACCGTGCAGCCCACATCTACATCTACTATTCCTCAATTGTTTGCAATCTACAACCAAACCACTAGATGCCACCAAATCCGTCACACTGTCTCTTCAACTTCTACATTCTACATCATTGCTTAGCTGATTTCCCCAACCACCTTCTCTACTGATTTGAAAGGGAGCTTGTCACAGGTATATACCAGCCAGAGAGACCTGGGGAACTGTCAGTGAATGCCTTTATCCTTTCAAAAAGTCCCAAACAACCTCAGAGAGGGACACTGAAAGGCATTTCAAAGTTTTAGCATCTCTTCAAAACCAGCTCAATCCAGTGTGCGTGCACCACATGAGATACAGAGAAACTTATTTCACATGGGTACTTCAGTTAGCTCTCCTTTTGACATTTTAAAGGCAGGTGCTTAAGTGCCTTCGATAAGGATTAGGAGTTAAAGTAAGCAAAACGCTTGGTCTCATAAAAATCAATGCAGACAGGCTGCAAATGCTGCCAGCGACACAAATTGACTGCGCGTGGGTGTTCACATAGCTCTTCATTTGAGTGTGTGCCTGTTTGTGGATGTGCTGCCCTATCAATCATGATCACACAGCCGAGAGAGTAATGGCACATCCCATCAATCTTGGTAAGAGTATTTGTACAGTATGTGTGTGACTGTGCAAAGATCATCTAGGCAACACGGTGTGCTGACAGTGTATCTATCAAACTCAAGTAAACATAAGGATGTGTCTGTAACTACTGTACAGTTGCATGCACACAGAATTTCAGGGAATCCATGACACAGACGTCCAATTAGCCCAATGACAGTTAAAGGCTTTCTATTAGGCTATCTATAACATTAAATGTACAGTGTGTAGGATTTGGAGGCATCTAGTGGTGCAGATTGTAACCAACTCAGTATCCCTCCGCTCACCCCTCCCTTTCCAAGACTGTGGCAATATGAGCTGCTGAGTGCAAAGCCGTGGTAACACCGTTCACCTCTTTCAGGAGCAAAGGAAGTCAGACAGCGGCTCACGGTACCACAGGTTTGCTCTCTGCAGCTCACGTTACCACCGTTTATGAGCGTGTCGCAGAACTACGGTGGCCTTCAGGTAACATCAAAATGTGAAAGGCTCTCAAAAACATGGTGGACTCCACGAAGAGGGCCCACTCCCTATGAAGGGCTCATTCTAAGCTAATGAAAACACAAAGTTTCAGGTGATTATACACTAATAAAAACGCAGTTATGAATATTATACTCAACTTCTATTTCTACTAAAAGAGCCCCCAAAATGTTACAAACTGTCCCTTTAATATAACAGCAAAAACTATTTGCTATGTTAAGACGTAGAGGAGTAATGTCTACCTAAGCAAAGAATGCATTCACTGTCCCTCTCTGTGTGTGCTGTAATCAGAACGTCACACTTGGTTGTCACATCTGGGCAGGCCATGCATGCCTTTAGTGCAAAGTCGTGCATGTGAGTGTGCCCCACTTCCTAACTCATGGCCGCCACTCTGTACTCCAGTCATACGGTGGATACAGCTGATAATGACATCCCGATCAACAGCATCGATGTGGAAGCTTTGCGCACACCCTCCGGTTACCCACCAGTAAACACTGTTAGCTCTTTCAGCACTTTTGCCATTGTTTGGACTGTTAGCGCCATTAGCTTCGGGCTGCCGGCTCAGCTATTGGCATGTTGAGAGCCATATTGAGAAGAAATCCCAACTTTATATTACACCGTTAAGTCCACAGAGGGGAAAAAAACATAAAATATTAAATATACAACATAACAAAAACATGTAATAATTTTCTTACTAAAAAAGACTTGAGCCATTTGAGGCAGAATTGTGGAAAAAACAGTTAAAGCAAAAAACCATCCAATTTCTCTGGATTTGTGCCCTTCAAAATTCAAATTTATATATATATATATTTATATATATATATATTTATATATATATATTTATATTTATATATATATATATATATATATATATATATATATATATATATATATATATATATATATATATATATATATATATATATATATATATATATATATATATATATATATATATATTAAAAGCTGTTGTTCATGGAGACACCGTCCATAAGACAACTACTCTCAAGTCATTTTCCACCTTATTTACAATACTAGTGAAATATAAGTGAGATAAATTATACAGCACTTACACTGATGCCCTGACAGGTCATGCACTTAAAGCTATAGTCATTAAAGCTGTGGTCATAAACATTCAATAGTTAACTGGATTGTTGAGAAACTGGTATTACTATCTATATTATCTAATCTATAGCGGGGCATTGATTAGCGGGGCAATGCTATAGCATCATAGCACTGATGTAGTCATAGCCACTCTGTGCATAGAGTGGAGTCGAGTACATCATTTATAACAGCAGTCACTGACCAAGCTAACAAGCCAGACTTCTATGCAAGAAAGCTCTTTAGTCACATTCTGTTGTTTGGGAATCCCATGCACTGTATGCTACCAGTGATATCACTTCTTTTTACAAGCCTATCTTGGCCTTCAACGTCAAAAAAAGGCAATTCATATTTTTCATTCTTTTTTGAAATCCCATGAGGCACCCCAGGAGCTGACCTGGTAGAGCGGGCACCCCCATGTACTAAGACTGACTCCTTACCGCAGCAGCCCGCCGTTCAAATCCCACCTGTCGCCCTTCGCTGCACATCATCCCCTCTCTCTCCCCCTTTCATCACTGTTACTGTCAATAAAGGCAAAAAGCCCAAAAATAATCTTAAAAAAAAAAAAGAAATCCCACCAAACATTTTTCATTCTACTTTTGACACATTTTCATGGTGACACAAAAAATGCGCTCAAACCCAGTTTGAAGTGACAGTGAAACTGATGTTTTATTCAGCTGCTACACTGAAAACATCCCGCCAGCCAGCTTGAATTCAGGCTACCACTGAACCCCTCTGGATCTAAACCAGGTCCAACCAAAAGAAACCTCGACCTAAAACCCCTGGCTTTTGTAAGGAAGAAGAAGAAGAAGAAGATATTCCTTTATTAGTCCCACAGTGGGGAAATTCAATTTTACACTCTGTTGTTCACAAAGTACATATACATGCGTCAATGGAGAGATGTCAGAGTGAGGGGGCTGCTCCTGACAAGCGCCCAGAGCAGTTGGGGGTTCGGTGCCTTGCTCAGGGGCACCTCGGCAGTGCCCAAGAGGTAAACTGGCACCTCTCCAGCAACCAGTTGGTCTTGGTCCATGGGGGACTTGAACCGGCGTCCTAACCCAAGTCCTTACGGACTGAGCTACTGCCGCCCCCAATAAAAATGTAACTGCAAAGTTGTGGTACAACCTGCAGATTATGTATAGGGGGCACCCAGAAACTGCATATTGCTTCTTCCATGCTGCTTACCGACTGGGGCAGGAAAACATGAGTAAAGAAAAAGAAAAAGAAGCAGGAGAGGAAGAGTTGAGGAGTGAAGAGGTAACAAAGGTAAGAGGTAAAGGGCAGGGTATTGTAGATACAAACACAGCTACCAAATCGTGTGCACTCAAACTGCAAGGCCACAGATTGAGCTCAGGGAGGGAAGAAAAACTATGACAACTGACAAACAGTATCAGGAGAGACTGTAAAGAAAGATAATGTATTCTCAGACCGAGCAGGGATGTCTCTATATACCCCTCCACACTATACTGGAGGTCAGATTGTAACACAGGCCCCTGGGAGGAAAAAAAAATCACCCCCAGAAAGCTAATGACAAACTGACTAAAGTTATGGGTTTCTGGCCATATAAATGTGATTTATTTTGATCTTGAGGGAAAGAAAAAGACAGAGGGAGCTGAGGCGTGTGGGCCGGTATGGAGAGCCCAATCAAAATGTGCTGCTACTGCTGCTGTGCCTTGGTTCTGTATTGTGAGCAAGATTAATTATCTCATAGCGTGGGGCTACAATATACTTTCCCTTCTCTGAATCACTTTCTCCTCCACTTCATTTCATTTCACTCTATTATGGAGAATCTGTAGAGTCCCTTGTCATGATATAAGGCATTTTTTGCTCGGCTAGAGGGCAACAAGGAAGCTAGAGGCATAATATGAGTAACAAAGTCTGAGTGTTTCATATGTCTTTTCATCACAGCACTCTGCAGGTGGTGTTTTGTGTTCTACGTGAAGATCTCACTTAACTGAGTAAATTTAGCCTTAACAAAGGGGACTGAAGCTTTTCTGGCCAAAAAGCTGTTAGACTGCAGACAGAATAGGTGAATACTGGTGGAATAAATTGACCGCCCACTTACACCGGCACACACTCATCTCCTTACCGTGCACAGGTCCTTGTATTGCATCTTCTGAAACTTGGTGTCGGCATTGCCGGCACACAGCTCCACATACCCCAGCACCACCTGGAACACCGTGTTGTGGATGGCCTGGGTGAAGTGCATGTGCAGCTGGTCCATAGCAGTCTGCAGAGAGAGACAAACACACACTGTTATGAAAAACTACTATGTTAAGATGTCATCTGCCAGAGTGGATGTGTGAAAAGGCAGAAAGCAGGGAAAAGTACATATTGAACTCCTTGGAGAAGCATCCTGTAAACTTGATATTTTGAATTATTTGCAGACATATTATGTTAGCTACACAATAAGGCGCTAGGGAAAATGGGCAGAGCTGTCTCCTGGGAACTGCCATGTTCAAGTCCAAGTGAAAATGGGCAATTTTACCCCTGAAACCAGCTCAGTTTGTTGCAGAGAGTGTCATTAATAAAGCCATTACGGCAAAGAACAATTTGAAAAACACAATGGCAGGGGCATATTAGTGGCATGTATGGTAGCACACTTAACTGCCTCCAGCTCTGCTCACCTCACACCACCATTCATCTCATATGGATTATCCTGAGCTATTTCATCAAAATTCCCCAATTACTCTTACACTGTTAAATTTACCATATGAAACATCATACAAGTATTATTACATGGCTTTGCTGAATACTTCTTTCTGATTGTTCAATCACAGCAGTCTGTTATTTCTTTACAGCAGACCGTTGCTAAGGTGCAAATCTGAGGTCAGACTCTATGAAATTATTGTTTTCTTAAGTAAGTAGTAGTGTAATAGGTGGGATAATGTACAACTAGTGGGTTCTAGTTATGAAATAAACCCCTTCAGGGCGATGTAAGATGTACGTATGTCTGGGTTTATTTCACAACAATGACGATGGCTCACTGTGCCATCCTTTACTTGTTGACCTTGACCAACCAGCCTCTTCCTTTTCTACTAGAGCTTTCCTCCTTAAATCTGCATAAATTGACATTTAGGTCACTAGGGGTCAGTGCAGCAAGTTGTAATCACAACACTGAAGAATTATCACCTTATGAAGTTATTATGGCTAACATGTTAGCAAGCTGTGGCTTATTTCAGCCATGTCTCCTAGTAATTACTTTCCCATGCTACTAAACTGCATTCTTAATAGTCAGAGACAGTCTGTTTTTGACATATAACAAATAGTTTGAAGGCCGCAGTGAGTGACATGGTATAACAAGTGACCGTTAATGAATGTTGCATGGAATAATAACTTTATTGAAATTTATTATATGGAATTGTTGAATCGTGGATTCTGATTGGCGTTCTACGGTCTCTTCATAACAGACTGTTGCTATGGTTGCAGTTCTGATATCGGGACTCTGGAGGACCATTTTGTCACTTTTTCTCCCAAATTAATTCACCATCATTTTCTGTTCTGCAGCTCCCACTCACAGCCTTGCTGCAGGACCCTGGTGAATTGAGGACACCAGAGTCGCAAGAGACGTGGGCACGGTGTTTCAGTGCAATTAGATTGTCTTACTCCAAAAAAACATAAAAATATTGCCACCCCCCATCTATTCTGACTGCCTGCTGCCACAAAAGTAATTTAAACATTTCTTTCTTGTTTTCTGAGGGAATCCTACATCATCTGTGCAAAATAAAACCCCATGAAAATCACTTGCTGTACAAAACATGGATGGTAAACAAGAAAAGGAGGCAACTATCAACTCCCATTATAATAATAATCATATCTGACATAATTATCAATCAAATGCAAAAGCAAACAGAACTCGTCTGAATCTTTCATTGTGTGAGTGTCATGTTCATTAGGCTCTGAGCCAGGAGAACGAGAGCCAGAGGCCAGAGTGTAAAGAAAATACAGATGGTCTGAGGTGGTATGCTACTCTGGGTCAAGAGCCCTGTGATGCCGATTACCTCTTGGATGACAGCTCATTCATGTATCCGACTGTGTCAGATTAAAAGTGTGAATTAGTGCATGTGTAGGTTTTGCATTGCAGCAAAAAAAAAAAAAAAAATCCGCTTTTACTTCGGGCTTTTTTTTTTTTTTAAGATTCAGACAAAAATCATAGTTAAATGTGAGGAATGCAGATGCAGAGAGAGGGTGTGATAGACCCATTCACTGCAAGCAAAAGAAAAAAGAGAGAGAGAAGAGAAGATAAAAACAACAACAAGCCCTTAGGAGCGATGGCAAGAGGCAGTCAAGAACAACTCCTTAGTTAACTCTGGAGAGTGAAAATGCTCATTATCACAGAAAAACAATCACTTTCATCAAGCACTGATGACTCAGTCCCCACCTCAAGCATGGCTGTTAATGTCAAGAGGCACACAGTAGATTTATTAGCATCAACATTGATGCAAGTTTCGAATAACACAGACAGACTACGTTTGTTGTTGTGAGCGCCGGGATGAGAATGAAGCTCTTTGAGGAACAGAGTTTGTGAAATGACTAAGTCTGTATAAACTTGGTCGAAAGGTGTTATTTGCAGACATCACAGCAGGGCTTGAACTTCATCCTGTCATTCCAGGGACGAAAAAAAAAAAAAAAAAAAAAAGACCAGGGACGATAAAAAATAAATTTTGCGACGGTCGTGGGAAGAGGTTAGCGTTGAGCTTCGGTTATGCTTTCTGCAAGTATGGTTGCACAGACATGAGCTGACATGGCATCATGGTGAGGAAACGTTTGGATCTTTTACAGTCTTTGTGGGTTTCTACTTGTGGCAAATTTTCAAAGCTCCTCAAAGTTGGAGTTACAAAATGTTGGATGTGCACAGACAGGCGAACAGAACCCCCGTGAAGGGCCGTCTCTGATGGTGTGACGTCACTTTGGCCATGCGGACACTCGCCACCCTCGCAGATGCGGCAAGCATAAATCACACTTTAGACCGAACCCAAAAAAATACACTTTGATTAAACCGTAACATTAATTTCTGATGAAGCTGTCAAGGTAGAATTGCAAGAGAGTACACAATTCAAAAACTCTGTCACACACAAGCAACAAGAAGATGAACCACAGCGGTCAGGCAGTTACACTGGAGTCCTGAAGTAGTTGTGTGATTTAACACTAATAAGAGAGGTGTGCGCACACCCACAAAGTTTACAGATATAACAATAAAAAAAATAAAAACAGTTGATTTTTTTAATTGAATGTATGCGATATGACTGAATCACTACCTAAGGATATGTAACAAATGCTTTTATAAAATGTGAGCTTTTATATTCATTAGGGTTGTCAACCAATTAAAAAACTTAATTGCTATTAATCACACGGTTGACCGTGATTAATCAGAAATTAATATACTTTTTTTATCTGTTCAAAATGTACCTTAAAGGGAGATTTGTTGTTTGTATTAAATTCTATTATCAACATGGAAGAGGGCAAATATGCTGCTTTATGCAAATGTATGTATGTATTTATTATTGGAAATCAATTAACAACACAAAAAAATGACAGATCTTGTCCAGAAACCCTCACAGGTACTGCATTTAGCATAAAAATATGCTGCAACAGTGTGTCAGTGTGTGGACTTGACGAGTTTGTTTCTTTGTTGTTCCAGGCGAGATATTTTCTGTGGTTTGAAACGTATTGACAGTATTTTTTCAGACCCTGTCTGTACGTCAGCCTCATTATCATCAACATAATCATGCATAGCCGGATAGACTGGCTACTCATCTCAGCACATTAGAGTAGGAAAGTAAATACTTCAAGGACGATGACAAAGTTTATGTAAGTACAAAATTTTAAATTCTATTACAATTCTAGCCATGACTGATTATTATCTTGGACACAGGTGTAAAAAGATGAAAAGAAATTAGTTTTCCACCTAAGACGAAAGCATAAAACCAGGGCTACGAAAAAAGAGAAGAGGAAACGTAATTCAAAACAGAAGAAAGAATTCAGGGCCAAGTGGGATGATGATCGAGCATATGGGTTATTAAAGAGAGAGGCCCGAGCATTAGAAATCAATGCTTTTTGACAAAAAATATGAGGGCTGGAATGGATTATGAGGAGTAAGAAGAGAAAGATGCGAGTGATAAATGATCATATCTGTGGTCTATTATATTTCTCCTCAGGCATTTTTAGCAGAAACTACACTTATGTTTTGTTGGCCTTAACATAAACGTTTTACAGCTTCAAAAATGTCACATACAAACATGTTGTTGTGGCTGTATCATCTCATCCATTTCGAGAGATTATTTTACATTATCTGAGGATTATTTTGAAGAACTCTGGTCTGTTTTGTGGGTGACTTCTGTGGGTGTCAGTTGATTGACGCTAAGCGGAGCATAACGTAATCACAAAGGATGACATGCGTGCCCTGTGGCCTAAAATACTCTCTACTTCATTCAATCACTGAGTGAAAACATTCCACTGAGGAAAAATGGACTAATAATAACAAAGACAATCTTGAATAAACCAAATTACATTCTCCAGTTTTCCATAATGGTTTAACCAGCTTGTCTGTAGAAGATATATTTATACTGTTCCAATCTAAATGGTGGCAAAAGGTCGTAAAAGTAAGGAAACAACACTGTCTATTGAACGCACACGACTCTGACATGAGGTTAAGGAGTGGAACAGCCGAGAAAAAAAAGACCAAGAGTCAAACAAAAGAGACATATGCAGTAAGCGAGGACAACAGTCGGACCATCACATCCAGTCGTGTTAAGTCATTCCCTGTGAACCTGTAGACGAGTCAAAACACTGACCTGAGTCTTGCCCAGGAGCGTGTAGGCCAGCTGGACCTTGGTGTAGTGTGAAACATCAAAGTGCTTACAAGTCTTCGACAGGGCGACATCGAGCTGCTCCTGGAGCCAGAGAGAGGTAGATGACAAAAGAAGAGGAAAAGAGAGGGATTATCAACGCTAAGACCAGGGATTTAGATATAGATGTGCAGATGTATAGCTTCTACACAAGGCCAAGGGTAATTGGATGTGGATATGGGTGTGTACATATATGTGTGTGTGTGTGTGTGTGTGTGTGTGTGTGTGTGTGTGTGTGTGTGTGTGTGTGTGTGTGTGTGTGTGTGTGTGAAGTCTTAGGCAAAGAGCTGAAAAGAGAGGTAAGAAAGTAAATCAAGGTTAAGAGGAAGTTTGGATGTACAGGGATAAGCCGACCTCATAGCGCTGACAAAGGCGGTAAGCGATCAAACGCCTTGCGTCACCACCTCACCACGCCTTTTCTCACGCCTTTTATGATTAAAGCTGTACTTGAACATTATGCAACAACTACGGCTGACATACGTTCTCAAACCACTTGGGAGGAAGTCAGTAATTATGTGAACTGAATTCATATACCCAAGTACTCTGACAAAAGGCAAACTGTGTCACTGTACATTAGTCTAATTGTAGAATTTTAATGGTGCTTTATGCTGGGTCATTTGATGATTCATTGCAATACACAGAGCTTGAAAATGTCCATCTTCGCTTCCTGTTATTGTTGTTTTTTGTACAATACTTCTACAGTGTTTTTAGCTCTTAGCATTCTTAAACTGAAGATGTTGGATACTAAAATCCGACTCTTGATGTGTGTGTCAGTACTTTGTGCAAGTGTTTATCTTTCTGATTTTAGAGGATTTTGCTTAATCACAAACTCATGCTGACAGGTAAACAAATGAGCACCTTGCTGCGCAGCTATGTGTGTATGTGTGTGTGCACGCACGCCTGTTTCTTGTGTACAGACAAAACCGTAAGTAATTAATCTAGTCAAGCGCAGCGGCAGCGGTGCAGAGAAAATTGCTTTGCATACCATTTATCACGACACAGCTAGAGATGAAACAGATATAATTTACAGTGCCTACGCTCCGACAATAATGACTTTCTGAATGTGTCAATATTTGGCAGACCCAGAATGAGAAAGGCAAACTATCAAAATGTCAAAATGAAGTATAAATTGCTTCTTTCAGATGAGGGCTTCTGGAAAATTACAAGGTTAGAGCATAATCTTATTCACTGCTAAAAGTCATTTTACTGATATCGCTTGCAAATAACGTGATTAGAGGTAAAGCAGGAAAGTACATACCTCTATTTGCTCCAGAGTGTCTTGTAGTTTGGAATTCAATTCACTGTGAGAAAAAAAGGGACATTGTTGACAGTTAGCTCCTCGGTTGAAGCAGAGCAGTCTGAAATCAACAAAACTAATTCATTAATTAAAGGTACAGTGCTTAGGATTTGGCGGTTTCTGGCAGTGTAGTGTGTTTGCACATTTCAACCAACTGAAGATGCCTCTGCTCACTCATCCCTTTCCAAGACTGCAGTGTAGAACCATGGTAACGCCATTCACCTCACTCAAAGGCCACCCCTACCATAATAACACTACTTTAGCAGCAACGGAAGTCAGACGGCAGTTGGTGGTACCACGGTTCTGCACTCAGATAACAAGTAACAAAAATGTGAAAGACTCTCTAGAGTCAGTATTTGTTTTGTCCATTCTGGGCTACTGTAGAAACATGGCAAAGCAACATGGTGGACTCTGTGAAGAGGACCCGCTCCCTGTGTAGATTAGAAGGACTCTTTCCAAGCTAACAAAACACACTAAAATACACTAATGAAAACATATTTAGGAATATTATACTCCATTTCTGCAACTCGATCCCCCAAAATGTTACACACTGTTCCTTTAATGGTTGAGATATTGATAGTTTTGTCGATAAAATGTTAAAAATATTTTTTTTAAATACTAAATCTACTGGAATCTGATTAAATTCTGAAAACGTATTTGTTCATTGTTTACCCAACAAAAAAATTAAAATATTGTCATTTCCTTAAATATGAAAAAGAAGAAAATTTTATAATTTGATATTCAATAATGAAAACTGCCATAAATTAATCTTCTATTAATTGATTAGTTTGTTTTTTTTTTAATATATAAAAAATTAAATAAATATACTAGAGTATTATACAGAATATAGGAAACCAAAACAAAAATACCCAGTAAACATACACAATAAAATCCCAATAACATAAGTAAACATTGCATGTCCAAATTGAGTAACGATAACAGAAACCAGAATATAGTTCGCTTTATATTTCCAAATTGAGAAAAACATCTAAAAAGGGAACCACTTCATCGACAAGCTGCAGCTGTGTGTCTCACAGTTCTCCTTCATACAAACAGGGCAAAAAAGGGGCAAAAGTATAAGTGATGGATGTATTTCCAACTAATATTCTGGAAAGATGTTTTTTTTTTTTTTTGGGGGGGTGTTTCAAGTGTTTGTACTTTTTCAATTTCTACAGTGGAATCTGCCGTATACATTGTAAGAGTATGTGTGTCGTTGGAGCACGCTCAGCTTCTGCTTCATCCTGTTTCAACTCAAAAAGCTGCAAAGCAGCAATAGAAATCACAACTATTTCGCCATCCCAAGACACCAAACCAGTCCCCTCACGACTCCCCCTGCATTGCGCCCATTCATAATCATCCTCTGTTCCTGTTCCCCTGCCTCTGTCCCTGCTGAGCTTGGGGTCTTTTTCAGGTCAGCTCGCACTTATGTTGTGCCTTGTGAGACCGCAGTCGCCCAAGGGAGAGAATGTCCTTAACAAATTACTAATTAAGCATCTTAGCTTCAATTGGGTATCGAGTGAGGAGGAGGAGGGAGCGGGGGAGACTGCAGAATGAGTCCCACAGGTCATCTGCAAAACAGGTAACAAAATGAGCACACTTGTAACTTAACTTATGAGTAAACTTGTAAGCCTTTTTTTAATCTGTCACTGTATGACATAGAGAAATGTTATAGATGAGAGACAGACAGGAATCCACAGCAACTGGACAGATGAGCTAAGAAGTGAGTGTTTATGAGTTTAGAAGGTACTCTGAACTAAACTGCAATGGATGATTAAAAATTTGCATTAAAAACAGTTTGACAGAGCAGATTCCAACGGAGTGACGTTCACTATCTCTATAACTACCACACTGTAACGAAATCCAATGAGTTGGTATCCACCAAAACAACGATAACACCAGACATTCTCAACTACAAGCTTAGTAAGGCGAGTCATAGCCAGTATCCTCACACCGCGAGGAAAACAAAAACAAAACAAAACAAAAAAAACACAAACATACACAAAGGAAGTACGCTGGCTCCACTACAGAGAGGTGAACGGATCAATGCCAGGTCCTGGCTACTAAAGAAATGCGTCTGAATGTCCATATGCAAGGCCCGTGAGAGTGCTGCTAAACAAAGGCTTTCAGCTCTGGCAACAATACTAAGGAGATGCACCAGAGGAGCAGAGGCCAACAGGATAAATGCCCTGTTCATCACACAACCTTCTTTTGTACTCCCACGCTGCAGCGTGGTAGAGTAACAGAAGCTAAACAACAAACTGAGCAGTACTGCAAGAGCATATAAAAGAAAAAAAAAATCCTCCCACAAGACCAGTGCTCAGGGGCAAACACACCTGAGAGTGAGGCGAACCAATGCAATTTCCAGAATAAGAACCAGTCACCATCACAGCGTGGCAGACATCCAACAGTGGTTGACAAATATTATGAACTGGGCAGCAGCAGCAGGGCCTAACTGAAGGTCTAACTGATTTTAGTGCTATACAAATAAGCTTGTCTTTTGTATGGTAGGTAAATTGTTGCTTTTTAAATGAAAAAGATGACCGTTGTAAAACTACATCCACACCAGGTAAAGCACTTGTTCTGGAAATATGTGAAATATGTGGTTAAAGGTTCTTGATACAATATCAAGAGCATTAACATCAGCAGCAAACAACTATTTATTATGTAAAGATATAAAGGAGTAATGTCAACCAGAGCAGAGGACGAAGTCACTCTCTCTGTTGACTTGCATACTTTTAGTGCACGTTTGTGCTCTCATACAGCGGTTACAGCTGATTAAAACCGCTCAGCAGAAGCATAGTGGCCAACCTCCAGTTCCCCTAGGTAAAAAATGTTAGCTCTGTCAGCACTGTTGCCATTGTTGCTTTAGCTGTAGCCACCAGACGGGCCGCTGCAGTGGAGGAAATACCCTTGTGGTGATAATGATTGGTTCAACATATCCCAATACGCAGTATTATTGCCTGCAAATGACTTAATTTATCCTGATTTTAGTGCTATACCAATAAGCCTTTTTATTAGAGAATTATTAGAGTATATTGTTGTGTATTGTTGTTGGGTTTTTTTTTTTTTCAGCTGAGACACTGGTTGTCTGGTTGCTATGATACGGAATATGTCCACACCAGGTAGAGCACTGGCTCTGGAAATATGTGAAACATGACGCACCAATTGAAAAGTATTTATAAAGAGAATTTGTGAACATAGCGGCTGTGGTGGTTACTTGTACCGCCAAGAAATGCTCCCAGTCTCAAATTTAGCACCTTTAAAGGTGGTTTCTTTGCCTTATATTGCTCAAAGCATTCAAGGATCCACGTGTGTGGCATTGGAGTGCTTTGGTTGGTTTTCCAGTCCCATTTTAGACTTTGCTAACAAGAGTTTCAAAGATGTGAAGACCCGATATTAATAATGTGCTCATGTGTTCTGCTGGATGTTAAATTAATAGTTTGACATTTTGGGAACTGTACTTATTTGCTTTCTTTCTATGAGTGAGATTAGAAGATTAATGATTCCATGATTGATTGATTTCATCTGTCCACTAGATATGGAGCTACAGCCAGCTGATGGTTAGCTTAGCTTAGCAAAAAAGACTGGAAACAGGGGGGGCAGTACGGCTCTATCCAAAGGAAGCAAAATTTGTCTGTCAGCACCTCTAAAGCTCACTAATTAATAGTTTGTTTAATCCACATTGGAATGACGTATGTTCTGTAACTATTTCTTGGCTAGGCCAGTGAGGAAGTACCTGACTCGGCCTGGCTTTTGTTTAGATTAAACAAAGCCAGCCAGGCTAGTCATGCTAAGCTAATCACCTGCTGGCTCTAGTTTTCTATTGACTGCACAGACACGAGGGTGGCTCCAATCTTCTCATCTAACTCTTAGAGAGAAAGCAAATAAACGTATTTACCAACTTTTCCTTTCAGACCACAAGAGGTCAACTCAAATCCAATAACCCCAATGGCCATATTATCCACTCCTGTTATTGTGTCCGTCCCATGAATATATCGCCACTGTCCAGTGTGTGTTCATGTGTGTGTGTGCAGATGCAGCTCCTCCCCACATGCTTCCACCCTCACACAATCAGACAGACTGCATAAATAACAGATGAAGAGAGAAAGCTAATTAACAATCTGTTCCCTGCAGGGAGCGTAGAGGATTGAAATAGAGTTACGTGAAAATCAGGGAGTTTTAAATTTTTTTTTTTAAACAAGGTTTTCAATCATCACTGGTAATCGATGTCCACAGGTCCTTGAGGCAAGACCCTCCACAGTTACTGCTGACTTGCTAAACTGACAAAATGTGGACTCCTGTGCTTTAGGGGCTCTGCAGGAGCCTCAGATTTTGTGGGAATTTTCTGTAGTCACGTTAGCCAGAGTTACAAGAGAGGAAACAAAGTGGAGGGGAAGGGCTTTAAAGAGTGAAACATAGCAAGAAGAAGGGACAACAAGGCTGAAGAGAGGTAAAGAATATAAAGATTCAAGAGGGAGGCTGTAGAAAGAGCAAAACTGATCACACCAGACAAGAAGAATATGATTGTTTTCTTTAACTGCAATATTGGGTGTAATTTTTAGATATTTAGCTCTGACATCTCTAGTGGGGTTGTGGCCCATTGTTCATGGGTACAGTTCTAACTTAAGGGCTCCAAGGTTACATGGGACACTGCACAAAAACCTGACGACCTAAAGCTGGTTCATGAGGGACGACTTCATATCTATTTGAATCCCATTTCTCTTTTGTTTTTGTTTGCTTGTCCAGTATGTGTTCTAGACTGGAGTCCATGTAAAATGCAGATGCAGGAGTCTGTTGTCTGCTTCATACCAACCCCACTGAGATTTACAGCAGATGTGGATATTAATGCTAATTCTTACTGTAGATGTGCAGCAATATCGTACAAGGCTTTAGGTTCATTCACACTGTGACACTGTTTTTAAATATATGCTAGCCTATTAATATAATAAGCTGTGATTAGCGTGTCTGTCATACTGACTATTCAGTCCAGTGGCTTACATGAACATCCAATTAAATCCAAACGTTTGGGAAGCAGATAACGTCAGACTGAAACAGGGTTACTGTTGCCTGACGTAATTGGTACTTAAAATGAAAAGGACTGTGGCTGCTGAAAAAAAGAAAACAAAAATCTTCTTTCTTCCAAGCATACCAGCGTAACTGAAAAAGCCATGCTGGTGACAAATAAAAAGGCTAAAGTGCTGTGGTTCATTCAACTGAATCTTTATGTGTGAAGCCAAACCAGTCGGAGTGGAAAAAAAAACCCAAATAACACGTCGTTCAGACCAAAGTAAATGACCCGACTTCAAATACGTCTTAAGATCCTGCTGTTGTTGTGAGAGCTGGAATGCATTTATCATGATCTCTAAAATGCTGCTAGTAAACACAAATCCAAGTGAAGCATGAACTACAGCAGATACACATGAAGATCTTCTTCAAAAAATGCACAAAGGAAAATATACTACCACCACAAAGAGGAGGAGGAAGGCCATGGCTCTGAATAAATTGCCAAACTGCTGCAGTGCTTGCGCCGTCATGTGCAGCTTGCACAAAATTGTGAGACACAGAAATAAACGATGCAGCCCTCTGCCCTCCTTCCTACACTTTGCTCCTCTTAAACGTGCAGCTGAACCGCCAATAAATAGACAAATTGTAGGACAACTGGTATAAAATAACTAGCATGCACTAAGCCAGCTTAAACAACAGCACAAATGGGAGTAGAACGGACACTCCCATCCAAATCAACACTGCATGATGTTTCAGAGCGGTGGCCCGTTTTAAGCGTACCGTTGCCATTGTGACTGCTGTAGCAGGTTAACTTCCATATACAGAGGTGAGGTTTTGCAGTAACAACTAAAACGAGGAGTGCAGTAGTAACGTTATGAAGCACAGAGAGCTTCGTGACGCTAGCTAGTGGCCAGAGGGCTAGTTAGCTAGCTTGCTGATTCCACCATGCTTTAATGGTACACTGGTTAAAGAAAATGAGCTGAAGAGCAGGCTGGTGGCCAGTGGCAGCGCTGAGTCTAACGGTCCCTCCTTCGCCTCGCTCCCAGACAAGCTACCTCGCTAACCAGCCATCCATCCATGTCCGGTGTGGGTCGTGTCTAGAAGATAACACCCAAGTCACGAGATGGTTAAGATAATTGGGCAGTGAGTATCGTAAGAGTTTTCACACTTACTCGCAACTTGGGGGTTGCACCAAAGCTACGTCCTTTCTATTTCCAGCAAACTGCGACCACACTTTACTGCCCCATTAATGTGTTGTCACCAAAACAATCACCATTTTCTTTTGTACTCGTCAACTGACTATGGAAAACAGATGAATGTCCATTCTACCCCTATTCTATTTCTATGTTAACAACACTAGTTTTGTGAAAGTTAAATTGTGTTTAATGGTCAAACCCAAATTTACACTAGGCAAGAATCCTAATTTAAGGCTGCCATACAGGACAAAAATGATCTTCTTTTTTCATTTACTCCTACTACAGAGATGCTGTAGGCTTGCGTTTCTAAGGCCACAGGTGAGTTCACAGTATGAACACTGTGCTGACATGTGTGGCTCTTAAGCTGCCCAGCAGCTGCTCATCTGGACCGCCTGATGAAAATAGACTGAGACCGAGCATGAGGCTGCGTAAGTGCATTCTTAGGGAAACGATATTGACTTATACAGGGTTGGGGATGGGGACAGAGGAAGGGCAGGCGTGACACAAGCCTCCATGCAGGGCATTCAGCAGCGCATGGAAAAGCATAGCTGCAAGGTTAAATCATGGCGCAGCAGACCGGCAACTAGCTGCTTAGGGAGGGCGATGCTGCAGTCGGGGTTCTAACAATTTTGGGCAGAGAGCCAAAGTACTATGTGCATGTTAATGCAAAGCATAACAGATGTGTGATCAATGCACCAATGTTAAAAAACTATTACATCCTGTAAGCAGTATTAGCATATTGCAAAACAAAGCAAAGGTGAAGAGGGCAATTGAGTTTCTATACAACTACAACAGAGATACTGATGGTTTAAAAAAAAGTCTAAGTGCTTTGTTTTATGATGATCACAATCACGATGATCTCAACCACCCTCATTGACAGGCCAGTTGCAATGATCACTGGTATCATTGGTGGAACAACTCTATACTGCACACCACCATCCCAGCACATTTGGGGAGTGTCAAAACAAAAGCGACATGCACATGAATAAACAGCAGCTGTAAATAAGACAGAACAGCGGGAGCAATAACCCGCACCACAACAGTCCCCTGTGCATAATGTTACCATACTCATCACCATTTTCCAGCAGTCACTCGGCACAGCTAGGTGAAGTGGTTTAAATATAGAGGAGGCGCAGATGCTCAGTGTTGTTTAAAAGATCCGTGTACGCGGGAGGAACGGTGCGTTGACATGGGCCTCACCGTTTTGTGACGCCAGCGCTCGTTCCATAAATAGACCAACACACACTCTGCAGTGCATGACAAAAAAATGGAAATAAATTACAGCAGGAACACCGTGTATTTGTATTATGTTGGCATGTTTTGGGAGCAGTCAAGCAGTGAAAAATATTTTTAGTAGGGCTGTCAATCGATTAAAATATTTAATCACGATTAATGCATGCTTGTCCATAGTTAATCATGATTAATCACAAACTCTTAAGGGGAAGTTTGTCAAGTATTTAATACTCTTATCAACAGGCGAGTGGGCAAATACACTTGCTTTATGCAAATGTATCTTTATTGGAAATCAATTAACACCAAACAATGACAAATATTGTCCAAAAACCCTCACAGGTACTGCATTGAGCATAAAAATGTGCTCATATCATAACATGATAAATTGCAGCCCAACAGGCAACAACAGCTGTCAGTGTAATGACTTGACTATGACTTGCCCCAAACTGCATGTGATTATCATAAAGTGGACATGTCTGTAAAGGGGAGACTTGTGGGTACCCAGAGAACCCGTTATCATTCACATAGAGTATCTTGAGATGGGAGGTCAAGCAACCAGTTTTCCACGCCAAGATTCAGCGTAAGCTGGAACATTATTTAACCTCCTTTGTAAGCTATTATGGTGGCATTAAAACAAATTTGCATTAACATGTTATTGCATTAACTTTGACAGGCCCAATTTTGGTAAACTGAAACAAAATTAAAAAAGTCGAAATTAAATTAAAATGAAAAATAATTCCATTGATTATATGTAACTGCTTGTCAAATTCAGTGGAGGTTGGAGCTGATCTCAGCTGACATCGCCAGACTATCACAGGGCTGACAGAGAGACAGACAACCAGTCACGCTAACAACAACATTCACACCTACGAACAATTAACCTGCATGTCTGTGGGAGGAAACTGGAGAACCCGGAGAAAACCCAAGCTAACACGGGGAGAACACGTAAACCCCACACAGACAGTCCCCAAGCCGGGTTTGAACCTGCAATAAAATACTACTTGAAATTTCAAAACAATTATTACATTATATTATATATCGGTTGGGAGGTGTTCATTCCCTCACACCTATTCCCAAAATATTCTGTCCTGCAGCATGTGGTGTCGCAGGAAGAGGGAGGATGCAGGCAGTGACGTGCATTCCTGATCAATCATTAATCAATACATATGAAGGAGCACTGTGGCAGCTGTCTTCTGCCACAAATTGTGCACACTTACACAGGAGATCAAGGGGACAGAGATGATTGTGTAATTATTATTTGTTCTATGATTTGTGCATCAGGAGGGGCAGAAATAAAAAAAAATGATAAAAAAATGAAAATTGTGTACCCCTAATGGTTCACACTTGATCCTCAGTTGTCTCATCTGCTTTGGATTATGTACCTGTCTGCCTCTCTGTTGATGTGTTGTGATTTATATGGCACGACTAGCCAGGCGCCTGGCTCTTTACCTTGTAACTGTAAACTTTTCAACACAACAACTATTATAAAAGAAAAGGCTTTCACAGTATGAGATAAGCGATGACACTATATGCTTTAATCTTTGAAGATCAGAAAACTTTCCATTCACACACAGAACATGAAGTCCATGCCTGCTTTCATTTGGATAAATAGCACTCTGTCAATCTGTACATACTGTACCTGATGCAGCTGTAGTGTTTGAAGGTGCTGGCGGCCTTCTGACATTCCAGACAGAGCTGGATAGCACCTGGATAGTCTTCCTCCTAACGGAGCAAAAAAAATAAAAAATAGTACAGTACATAACACCCTTTTACAGGATTACAACAGTAATGTGTGTGACTTCTTCTGCGCCTCACTTTCGTTTGATCTGCTTCTTACAGCAGATACTGTGCAGATAAACTGGGATTACACTCAGTGGTAGTCAGAGCGTCTTGTGTTTGTGTGGGTTTGGCTTCCAATGAAGAATCCCTACTGATGTTTGACCTTTCAAGTCAATTACAAACATATCTGTGTGTATGTGTGTGTATGTGTGTGTGTGTGTGTGTGTGTGTGGGACAGGATTTCAATACCTCAAGCATCTCGCTGAGTCTTACATCGGTTCTTTGCTGTGAGGAGAAGAATGACAAAAGGAAGACATGAATACGGGATCAAATCACAAACAGGCCACAATATGAAGTGATCATTATTAGTTCAATATGAGTTGCACGCTTCCCTGCTCTGACCACGCTGGCAAGATCTTTAAATAATCAAAGCAAATAATTAAAACGGAGTATGTTCGATTAACTTTCATCTTAATGTTAAATCAAGTGCAGATTGTTAGACAACGTTCATCTGTTTCACATCAGTGACATGTCACACGGTGTGTTTATAACAGTGTTTCAGACAGAAACTGCTCAAGGGAGAGTCTTCCTCAGGACAACAGTCTAAAGAAACTATGTTTCAGGCCAGAAATATATATTACATCAACCATAACAGTACCAAAATAACTATGCAATAAGTAGAGAAAGATGTAAGTGTATGTAATTACCATAAAACACTGTTTTTTCTTGACACTATAGCTAGTTTTAGAACAAAATGTGTTGTATGTCAACTATGTGTGTAAACTTTACCAACGTCTTGATGGTCCTCAGTGATTTGAGCAGGCCTGTCAGCAGTTGTCGTCTCCTCTGATTGGCCAACAGTCCCAAGCTGGCTTCTGTGAATCCCTCTTTTGACACGCTCAGTTGCCTTTACACAAGGTGTCACAGTACAGGGAGAATATAGCATCAACATTTTTAATGACTGGTTGATTAACACTACTGTGCTCTTAAAGGCATTTAAAAGTCCAACACAATGTGTGGAGTTTTACGCTGCACCAGCAGAACTCCATAGTAACTTGAGGAGTACATTCAGCCAGAGACTGATCCCCCCTCGGCACATTACAAACCGTCTGGGTCAGTCCTTTCTTTTGGTGGCCATCAGGCTCCATAACCAAGGTCTGACCCCCATGTGACTCTGATCATCTGCTCCGGATTTATTCCAAATGTATATAATTACATAGAATTATATAATTACATATATATATATGCTGTGCATATACAATACCCACCACCTGCTGCACTTTACTTATTACTGTTACTTACTTATTTTATTGTCAATTTTCTTCATTGCACCTTCTTTCCTTCATTGCACCTTCTCTTTTAATTTTTACTATACTGTATTTATCTGTGCTGTGTTGATGCTGCTATGACACCCGAATTTCCCTGCGGGGATTAATAAAGGTTCATCTTATCTTATCTTATCTTATTTACTATATCTTATATAAATAAATATATATATAATAAATAAATAATATAAAGGTAAATTACAACACTGTTGTGTGTTGAAAAGCAATCTTTTAAAATATATACACTTGTTTGAAGCAGATGTTTTCACAGCAATATGAAATAAATAATAAAATGGAAATTATGACCTGTTTAACTTCCTCAGTATGCAAACAGTCATAAATGAGTGAATGTTGAACATGGGATTTATAGTTTTGTTTTTTACCATGGTATCAAATTGTTCTCAAGAATCGTGGTATTTCACTGGTATCAACTACTAAATTTCTGGTATCGTGACATCCCTAGCATGTATAGTATGTTTTTTTTTTTTATTATTATTATTATTCCTTCAAAGAAACAAAACAGAATAATTTCAGAATTGAGAAAAATAAGACGGAGAATGAGGTTATGAGGAAAGCACTTGGCATGCAGATACTGTTCGAATGGGCCATTTCAGCAGCCATTTCATTTAGTGAATAGTATGCAGTAGAACACTATTACCTCCTTGCATTAGTGCAAATGACTGCTGCCAGCTGCAGGTTGGTCTGTAACGCCGTCACTCGCTCCAGTTCCTGTGAACAGGGAAGAAGTTAGAGGCAGAAATGACAGCGGAAAAGACTTAATGTTTCAGATCCCAAGGAATTATTGTACTATTTGGCACTAAAACTGCTGAAATAAGAAACAACTCAATAGCCCTATTATAATGCTGAGTCTTTTAACATCTATGGGAGATATTGTTAGACCGATTCATTTACGGAGCCGTCAGTGAAATATGCCTGTAATAATTGCATTTACCCAGCGAATCACCTCCCCCACCACGTACTGCGCAGACATGAGCAGCAATGCTCACACCCAAACACGCAGATACGAGAGCGCTCTCAGTGAGATGCATCCCGCTGAGAGCATTTTATGAAGATAGATAAAATAGACGATGTCATTATGGGAAGACATGCCTCATCTGTACCAAAGCGTAATGTAGTTCAGAGGAGCAACTTACAAAAACACACAGAAAAATCAGAGAAAGGCTTCCTTTCTTTAGAGCGTTGACATTTCAACGGATCAGTGAGCACTCTGCGCGAGAGAGTTCAGTTTTTAAACCACTTCAGTGACCTCTGCCAGAAGTAGGGCCGAGGGAAGAATTGCATCGCTGTTATATTCACCACTTTTCTCTTCCTGTCTTTATATTCTTGATCTGCCAGATGTCATGCCTGAGGTGGGAGATGCTTGTTATCTTAAGCTTAATTTTTCATGCTAAATTGCCCCTTTACAAAAAAAAAAGGTCCAGTGTTCACAAATATGTCATCATAACACTGTCAGATATAAAACAACCTTTTAGCAAGAGAAGATCTGAGGAAATTAATTTTCAGCTGTCACAAAACAACAACAACAGCATCACAGTGTCACTTTGGCTGTGGCTACGGGATCAGTGATCCCATTCAAACCAATCTGCCCTCATGATCTCGAGCGTTGACGGAGACCACGACAAGGGTTGATTCATTAGCCAGGGTTTACTCTGAGGGGACATGCAGCATGCGACTCTTGTGTTTTTCTGCTCAGGGCCTGTAAAATTGGACAATATCAGCATGGCAGGACATTAACTCTAAGAACTGGTTTCATGAAAATGCTTAACCCTAGAACACTAACGTTAAAATAAGTCACACCATCACTAACGTTGGGTATATTTTACCCAATACAATATCCTTGATAAAAAGCAGTTTTATCAATTCGGGTAAATTCCACCCGTAAAATATGTTACTCTCTATCACTAAAGTCGGGTGAAAATCACCCAAACGCATGCTTCTTGAAAAAACCATAGATGGGAGGAGGGAAACAAACATACAATTAATAACATCAGTAAGCAGCCTGAAGCTACCCAAGCACCCATGAAACTCAGACAATGGCAACACAATGAAAATCACATAACAAGAATTGTGTGGGTGAAAATCACCCGACGTTAGTGTTCTAGGGTTAAGGAAGCTAAAACTTTATTAGCAGAAGTATCAATAAACTGTTAAACAGCTTTATTTGCTGTAATTTCAGATTACATTTCATTTCAATTTTCATTCAAGTATGTTATCATTAACTTTGAATTTGTTAAAAGAATAGATCAACATTTTCGGAAATGCACTAATTCGCTTGCTCATACACGTCTGTGCGCTAAATATAAAGATATAGCCAGCAGCTTATTAGTTTAGGTTAGCTTAGTTTACCATAAATACTGGCTAGCCTGACTCTGTCCAAAGGTAACAAATTCCACCTAGCAGCTCCTCTAGTTTACTAATTAACACGTTATATCTTATTTTTTTAAAACCATGACAAATACCAAATTAACCCCATAAAACCACAACTTGGTTTTCACAGTTTGTACACTTGTAACCTGTTGCTAGCTGCTAGCTGTTTCCCCCTGTAGTCCATCATTAGGCTGTTGGACTGTCACTGGCTTGTTCATATATCTATCTTCAATTTCTAACCATTATTCTTGCACTGTTTTCACTGTTATTTTTACTAATTGCTTTTTAATCACCATCCATTAGCACATACTCTATTATAGTGACAGCATTGTATAGTAGATTTGGTGGCTAGACTCACTCATCACTACACTGTTGTGTTTTTATCCTACATTCCTGTACTGTATGTATCAGTGTTTTGTATAAGCTATTGGACACAAAAATTTCCCTCAGGATCAATACAGTAAGTGAGTAAGTGAGTATGTGTGTGTGTGTGTGTGTGTGTGTGTGTGTGTGTGTGTGTGTGTGTGTGTGTGTGTGTGTGTGTGTGTGTGTGTGTGTAACATCGCTGCTAAGCAATGGCAATATTAACATGACTGACGGCATCTAGAAGCCACAGAGGTTAACGGTTTAGAAAGCTAGCAAGTGGGTAACGTAATGCAGAAAATGCAAAGGCATAATGACAGAGGAATAAGATGAGGCCGTTGGGAATATCTACATTTTACTCGGACATACTATAAAATTACAAAGAAAAACAATATAAGACTAAACATTACAATATATTCAGTTATTATGCATCGAACAATTAACTTCCATAGACCTCCGCCATCTCTGACAACAACAAACACGTTATAACTTGTGAACTTGTAGCTTTCAGAAACTTTCCACTTACAAGGTCGTGAATGTGACGAGAGGGGGGCGTTCATATGGACTCTTCTCGGCAGCGTGAGTATGTATGTATTTATGTGTGTACAGCATGTACGTAAGTGAGTACATATCTATCAGTCTATCTGATTCCAATTTGCATGCTAAGCAGCTGCTGGAGGTTGCTTCATATTTAGCACATAGAAATATATGTCATTAATACATGAAGGGATCACGACGGCCTTTCTACTCGAACGTTCATTAATGTGTCCGCAGAAAATGTCCTTGCACTCTAAGCAGTGGGATCTGGCTGGGACTGGGCTGAGTCACGATGTCCAGCTAACGAATAATTTAGAGACTGAATCCAGCGGACTGGTTCACATACTGGGAGCAGGAGAGCCTCGTCTATAGCACCCAAACCACTACTAGTGTAAAACTCTAATATGTCTAGAATAGTCACAGCAAAGGGGGATCAAGCTGTACACAGGCATAACTCTCAAAGCAAAATCCCAAACTCCTGACTTGATGGAAAATGAAACAATGCTTGACATGTATGTTAATGTATAGCAGTACCTGGTTTAGTTCGGTGAATATTAGTTTGTGTAGTTACAAAATAAGTGCACTCAGGGACAAATCTGGTCAAGGGTAGGTCAATTTATTTCCTGTGCCTAACAGAAACTATTATTTTCCTTCACCAAACGAACACACACAGTCTGGCTCTCACCCTCTACCCCTTATTATGATGCCCATTATCAACACACACTACTACTGTGTGCAGAGCAGTAGTGCAAACACTCAGTCGATGACGTAATGCAGAAACACTCATGCATCCAGTCATGCACAAATCCACACAGGAAAAGACCAAAAAAGCGTGACTGCACACATTCAGCTTCAAACAGAATCGCACTCAGACACACAGGCTCAACATGCTGAGTGCTCAGTATGTAGCCTGAGGCTCCAATTTGCTGTTAGACCACTGCTCTGAGCCGTCTATCCTGTGGGCAAGCTACAGCTAACCTGACAGACGGAGGGCTAAATCAGCTCAGACGGTGTAACAGAAAATACAGTAACTCTGGTGGACTTTGACAATGCATGGAATAAATCTTAAAGTAGATAGAGGCTGAAATCCACTATATAACAACACATAAATGCAAGTAGATCTCTGTATACTATATACATACAGTACAGGAAAGGTGAGCATACTCACAGTGAAACTATACATCTCGACTCCTACAGTGTCCACAAACACAGGCTGGTGTGGGAAGTGAAGGTCAAAGAGGAGGATGTTTAGTATTTTTCCAGGCTTCTTTATTCATATATTCGTAAGAGGTTCTCCCTGCAACCCTTCGCCACATTGGCTATGCACCAGCTCCCCGTTATCCATCCTATACATTGTAATGATGCTGCTGTTTGGGACTCACAGCTAGAGTGAGTTTGTGTCTCCACATTCCCACGCAGTTACTTAAAACCTAGTTGGTAATGTTCGTCAAAAGCATTTTTTGATTTGTTGAAATTCTCCTTACGTCTCGACAGCAATCAAAAATCAAATGTTCTGACAAAAAAAAAAGAAAAAAAAATCCTGTATCTGTGGCTTTCGTATGACTGAAATATACCGTCCAATCATTTCATTTGGCCCTTGACAGCTGTGAGTACTAACAGTGCTACCTCCAGGTCTGTGAAGTGCCTTAACTTAAACAGGGGACTCCTCTGGTTGCAAAAATAAGTCAGATTGCATAGAAGTCTATGAGAAAATGAGCCTACTTCTCTCTTGATTTATTACGTCAGTAAACATTGTAAACATGAGTTTATGGTCTCAATCGCTAGTTTCAAGTCTTCAGTACAGCATGATGTTCATTTAGTAAATTATGGTCCCATTTAGAGTCAAATAGACCGTAAAGCAGGGGATGCTTTAAAGTGTGACCACCTTGTGATTGACAGGTTGCTATCATGGTGTTGTCCATGGTTTCATCTTAGAACTTTAACCCTTTCACAGTGTGTTTTCAGTTCCTCGAAGATAATTATAACCCTTTTGGTCGCCTGAAAACATCTTAGTCAGAGTTCAGTTGTACTTAGCTCCACCGTCTCGTGCCACTTCTGGTTACAAAAAACGACATGGCAAATAAACAAGACGTCAACGAATGCCAAACTTGAAAACGGCAGTCCACAAACCAATGGGTGATGTCACGGTGACTACGTCCACTTCTTATATACAGTCTATGAGTACTATCAATACTTTCACAATGATAATTTGGGGGAGTGGCTTTGGAGGGAGGCCTGAAGGGGCGGGCTGTCAGTGTCGCTGACTTGGCAACTTTCTCTCTAGATTTAAGGACTTCTGGAGGTCGTGCTGCTAGCTGCTTTCATTGGAAAAGTGTTGTCAACACTGGGCTGAGTTTTTCAGTTGGATCATTTCAACAACACCATTACCAACCCTAGCTTTAAAACCCCCGTGTAATTGTCAGGTATGACCAGCGGGCAACTGAGGAACACAAACAAAGTCACCAACTGTAACTGTAACAAATAATTTAATACCTGTCCCTTTCCTGTGGTGTTGAGTGGCCTAGTCAAGGCTACCTGGTGCAAATTCATTACAAGCTGAACTCCCAGAAGGCAATCTTTCTTTATTGACAAGTGTTCATGCAGTTGTCCATCCCAATTCTAACCCGTCTGTTTTTACCTGAAGAGATGACAGAGGGTGGCTATCTTAAATCGGCACACTCCCTGCTTTATTGATCCAGCAATTTAACTGGATCACATCTTGAACTCATGGAAAATAATGTTACATCTGTCACCTTCAGAATATCAAATTCATGAGCACAAAAGAAAAGAGCAGCAAAATGTGGGCACCTGAAGAATTTACATTATTAATTAGAAATCAAAATTTGTAAATGAATCAGCGATAATGACTCTGACCTCAATGTAACCTTCCACATGAGGCCACCTGGTCACACTTGTGACCCTTCACAAGTGCATGTGTTGCTTGAGAGCAGCAACAGTGACCAGACATGGGCCCCAGAAGAAGTAATATTAGTCACTACGTAGCTATGACTCACATCAGATGCTTAGTGGGCCATCATTTCAGGGTGCATGCGTTCGCACAATTTATGTGTGCAGCGATGTGTTATACACAGCGTGCAAGCACCGGGAAGAAGTGGCATCGTGCCCTGTGGCTGTGTTTCTGCAGCAGTATGTGTTTCTGTGTACGTGTTTGATAAAATATCACACAGGAGATAAGAAGCCTTGGGAAAGAAAACATAGTAGAGAAACTGATGAAACCTCAAATAGAAGCTGGTACACGGAACAGCCTCAAAGACGCATGTATATGCATATAATGAATATTTACCAGGCAGTACACAGGATACTAAACCAACCATCACCAAGTTGGTCAGTATTACATTTGGTCTTTCTTAATGCTAGGAAATGATGCAACTCTATCTGTCTTCTCATTGTGACACTAATGCTGTGGATAGAGAAACTGAAGTGCCCTCTGAACTCCGCAGGGCATTTGTAGACCAAGTGAAAGAGGGCTGAGATGGGTCGATGGAAATGCTCCCGAAACCCCTGGCAACATCTGCTAATAAGCCCTGCTGTCATTCTGAGGTCACAGAAATAATGATCAATCTGCTATTCAAAGACTGACCTCCAGAAGGCTCAACAAAGCTGGTAATTTCACTTCAATTTCACTATATACCATATTTGTTAAAGCTGTCAGTCATCTGCTGCTGTGGCTCACTGGGTTCAAAGCTCCGTTGACTAAACACAAATTGGACGTACTCGACCAAACATCAATAATGATATATCTGATGGGAGCAGTGATTGCTACGTTTAATAAATCAAAAGACCAACTCCTTCAACCAATCCAACACTCACACAAATACATACACATTTAAGCATATGCAAAAGTTTGATCTCATGCCAAAACATTGTTATTTTGAAGAAGAAGAAGAAGATCTACCTTTATTAGTCCCACAATGGGGAAATTCAATTTACACTCATGTTAAACTCATACATGGTACATGCAGACCTGAAACACACATACATGCATTAATGGAGAGATGTCAGAGTGATGGGGGCTGCTCCTGACAAGCGCCCCGAGCAGTTGGGGGTTTGGTGCCTTGCTCAGGGGCACCTCGGCAGTGCCCAAGAGGTAAACTGGCACCTCTCCAGCTACCAGTTCACACTCAGTTTTTGGTCCATGTCGGGACTTGAACCGGTGACCCTCCGGTTCCCAAGCCAACTCCCTACAGACTGAGCTACTGCCGTCCCCCAAAGCAGTAAGCAAAGCAAGCACCCACAAATCACATAATGTTCAACACCAGCGCCCAGTTTTGTAAAACCATAAAACCTTTACATATGCAATATAAAACACATAAGCATGCAAACCTTCATATCTGCATCAATAACTAAAGATAAAGTGTTAGATAAATGGTCCGCAAAGTACAGTCAGACGCACTTGACACAGATGTCAAGCTAAGCAGGTCCTCCGTTATCCTTAATGACAAATACGTCAAATATTTCTCAAATTAAATTACTCAATAATATCAGCGAGTAAACACAACAGAGTTTGCTGAATTTTGTATGTTTTTGACCATAAATTGACAGTTTGTTTGGTAATATTGTTTTCCCAGTATTTTCAAAACCCTGTCAAATGTTAACAAAAGCAGCCAAATATTCATCTACTAGTCCAACTTAATCAAAAGGATCCCCACTGAGTGGAAATCAGCCATATCCAAGATCATTAAACCTCCAAAAAAGGTACTGGAGTCATATCTCAGGCAGAAATATGTCACTAAACTCACTTTGAATCACTTAATTTGAATTTGTATTGTTTAACTTGTTAACTCTCACAACTCAGATTCAGTTCTTGAAATTCAGTTTCTGTTCACTGAGGCACTCATCCAGTTGTTGAGGAAGAGCAATCAAGTGCATTGAATTAAATCCAAAGTGGCAGAAACAAGAAAACAACTAATATTTTTGTTTTGAGGCTGCTTCGCCAGGAGGAGAGCGAGTGGCAGCTCCAGGGAGGAGCTTCAGTTAGCGACTGTCGCAACTCACATTCAAACAGCACAAACCCCAATGCTGGGGGCCACAACAGGCTGGTGGCACTGGGCTCTGGGCCAGTGGGCAACCTTCAGGTCTGAAAAGTGAAGCCAATGCTGAAGTGCCTAAACTTGCACTCTTTCTAATATCCAGCAGGGGGCGACTCCTCTGGTTACAAAAAGAGGTCTGATTGTATAAAAGTCTATGAGAAAATGAGCCTACTTCTCACTTGATTTATTACCTCAGAAAACATTGTAAACATGAGTTTATGGTCTCAATCACTTGTTTCAAGTCTTCTTCAATACAGCATGATGTTCATTTAGTGAATTATGGTCCCATTTAGAGTCAAATAGACCATAAAGCAGGGCATGCTTTAGGGCGTGGCTACCTTGTAATTGACAGGTTGCTACCACATCATTGTCCAATCTGCGAGTTGTCTGTGTTTTTGACTTAGGACTTTAACCCTTTCAGAGTGTGTTTTCAGTTCATGGAAGGTAAGTGTAACATTTTGGTTTCCTAGAAATATCCTTTTCAGCATTTGGTTGTTCTTAGCTCCACTCGCCCGTGTCACTTCTGGTTGCAAAAAACAAGATGGCCACAGCCAAAATGCCGCATTCCAGGCTTCAAAACAGCAGTCCACAAATCAATGGGTGATGTCAAGGTAACTACACCCACTTCTTAAACACAGTCTATTATCTAACCTGTGTAACAGCAGCAACAGGAAGTTTGCTGATCTGGAGAGGAGTCAAGGCGGTCCCCTGCCCCAGTTTCTCAAAGAAGGGATTTTATGGGCTTAGTCTTAATTCCCAACCTGACTATATTGAGAGTCGCCTCCTTTTGCTAATCCATGGATAGAGTCAGATTTCCTATTGCCATGGTTACGGAAACTCTACCAGATCTTGTTGGCAGTTGACAGCTGACATAGCAACACACCCACTGACACCGTGATATCAAAATAACCCGATCCAATCATAAAAAATTCAGAAAAAATGCCATTCCCAAAACAAAAAAAACAAATGTCAAATATAGCTGATATGTTTTAGAATTACTTTTTTGAGGTGAGTGTCTGGGCGAAGAAAAGAAAATGTTTAATGTGGTCGTGAGTTGACACTGGAGGCTTACCTTCACATAAGCGGGCTGTTTCTCCAGAATGAGATCGGCGACCTTTTTAGAAACCTACAGAGAGAAAGAAAGGAAAAGAGATGAGAAATGGAGCAAAAGAAAGAACGAAAAGACATTTTGATGTTCTACCTAAATGTCACCCTATAAAAAACAGTTTGGGCGATGCAATCTCGCTATCAAGGATGGATCTTGAATAACAATTACTGATGTCTGTATCTAAACCACAATATAGCCAAAGCCTTTTAAAGGAGCGTCTCCCTTTCTTAGTTTCATTTCATTCAACCTCTCTCTCGATAGCATAACTCTTCTTTCAGAGAAGTCTCTGTTCCTATTGTGTTTCCTAACGTTCTCTCTTCTCTTTTGTGCCTTTTACCAATTTGACTGACATCTCAAGTGAATTGTAATTACCTGAAGAACACGTTCCCTGCTTATGGCATGAAATAGTCAGCACCGTCATCAGATCAATATGACCCTGCTATTAGTGTTGTCCACTGCTGCTATTAGTGTTGAAGGGAAAAGCTAAAGAATAATGAGGGTAAATGGAAACTGAATGCATCGTAACCTCACTCACACTAAAGGACCATACAAACAAGTCTGGCAGATTGGAGGGGGAGCTACTGTATGATTAACTCCTACTGAAGACTCTCATTCAATACTTGCAACCCTTTTCGAAAAAGTTAATGGATTGTAAACGGTCTTAGTCCCATTAATACAGCATCCCAGTGTAACAGGAAGTGGTATCAAAAAAGTACATTCTCATCTATACATCCAGTGCATACACGTACTTCGCAAAAAGTCAAGGCCACGCCCCCTTTTGGGGGATAGAAAACGGAGGATCCCATAGACTTCAATGTAATTTGATGTATGGATCGTAATTTTGACAAATTCATATGCATTCATCTCTTGTTTTACAAACATGTTTTATACACAGTTATTTTGCGACCTTGCCTAAACATGAGCTCTCGAAAAACCTTAATAAATTAAGTGGCCAGATATTGCATATCCAGACTTCTATACATATTTGACTGAATCACATAGTAAAGTTGTCTTTAAATAACTGATGTGTTAATAGACAACTGCCAACTGATCAATGGGCTGAGATTTAGTTGGAAACAACAGTCTGATGCTGCTATACTATTAATGCTATAACGTTAATGTATTACTGCAGCAACCTCACACTCAAGCTAACATTAGCTAGCCATGCTAGTTACTGCCACCAGCATCATTTCAGAATTTACCACGCTGACAGTAAAAATTAATATATCAGATGTGCCTCATATCTCAGTGTGAAAGCCTAAGTTAACCCGCTACACAATAGCTTTTGGCATTTTCCATCTTCTCTCCTGTGACAGCAATTTTCTTTCCCCCAAAAGGGAGTGTAGCCTCAGCGATGAAACAATGCTGATCTGGTCTATAGCTTGGAGCCATAAAGTCCCTCTATTATATTTTTTTTTTTAGGAAATGGAAGATGAACAAATTGGAGAGCAGTATTTTTGGATTTATTGTTGGTGCAACAAACTGCGCCAGCTTAAATCTTACATTTTAATCTGTCAAATCTTTTGTACGTACTATAAATAACCAAATGTATCTATGAGAGTATTTTTCTAAATCATGGTTGGCTTTTATTATTTTCATAATGGTTTGCCTCTTCTGTGTCTGTATGTCTCATTGCTGTTGTTTTGTTTTCCTTGTCTTTATTTTTTGTAATTGATGCAACATCATTGTAAATGAGGGCTGCACCTCAATGAGTATAAATAAAGGTTGAATTAATGAATGAATGCATGAATAACATGTTCAAGAAAAATTATATCCAGTAGTTTTCAGAGGAAGTGAAAAAATTGGACAAGGAAATGGTGAAGAAAGAAAAAACAATGTCGAATCATGTTACAGAAGCCCCAAACACACCCTCAACCATTAACAGAGCTGCCCCAAATTAGGCCATAACGCCACCTATTGGCAGCCCACTGACTATAACACATAACATTACACTTTTAAAAAAAAAGGAGTTTAAACACATAATGGAAACCCAGCAGCAGTGAGTAACCAAACCCTCCCACCTGAGCCACAAGGCCAAAGTCATTAAATGGAAGCTAATTGTGCAGTGACTGGGTTGCAAAGCAAGCACTGTGCATGTAATATTCAGCAGTTCGAGTAAATGTTGTCCAAAACTAGTGACTGGAAATAAACAATCATCAACTCAAGACACACAGCAAGACAACGAATGCAATTTTTCTCTCATTAGGAACACTAACATGTGCCATGAGGGAGGGAAAAAAATGTGTGAATTGACAGAAGACAGATGTCTTGTACAGACTTCAGTCTGCAGCTCACCCACATCATCTATTAGAATGAAGCTAACTAAAACGAGCTTTGACAACAGAGACTGAACATGCGACAATTTGCTCATTACCAAGGAGGCTGTAAACTATAGATACAGACTACATTGGCTAATAATAAATGCGTCTGAATAGTTTGCAAGTGTTTACTAAGACGTATGAGGCAATTAGAGTTAAATTAGCTAGCACTAATTAGGGCTGGTAGCAGTGAAAAAGTCTCAAGCAGCTACGTAATAGCGAAGGTCAGTCTTCCTGATTAAGGACCAAAACAGAGTAAACTCAGCAGAGAGGGTAAACACAAAGCAGTGTAACACATATTCACTTTGAAGCTGTGATGTCATCTCCCGTGCTCCAGTTTCACTTATTTCCTCTGCACAGTAGGACGTCATTTCAGCCTGACTGAAACAGAGAAATATCTGGCAGCCAGGCAGCAGGGCTTCGGCAAAGGTTGCATTAGCATTACTAGCTTTTAAACAACTGAGCAGTGGGAGAGAATTCATTATTGCTGCAGGAGGGATAGTCATCTCTAGCTTTCAAGTTTCATTAAAAATTTAATACGTTCTTCCGAGTTATCAACATTGCCGCTTCTCTGCAGCCTACGTTTCTGTGAGGAAAGTCACTTTGAGGTGGATGGGAAGTAAAAAGGTTGCAGCTCATGTACCTTCAAAGGCAGTGAGCACTTTGAAACTAAAAATATTCTAGAAGTATTACTCGTAACAGTACAGTAGTTCAGGTTTTGCAACAGATAAGGGTTTAGATGAGAAATACAGTCAATAAAAGGTTTGAGAAATATAATACAAGCATGTGTGTCCACATTAATTGAAGCTTTCTACCATTTGTGTGTTTACATGGGAATTATGGTAACGACACACAACCTAATCTCTACAAACAGATTCTGTATATCTGTAGAATCTGTAGGGAACATGACAAGATTTTGGCATCAGAAGCATTCTGGTTTCTGTTGGTAGTCGAAGTAGTATCGATCAATCACGTTTGAGCAAGCTTTACTTGAATGCAAGTAAACAGTACCTCAGTGTCTTGGTCCGGATATCAAGTGGCTACACCCCAGAAATACAGCCCCTTGGCCCCAGACGCTTATCTGTTGTCAGACCGATAGCCGATGGGTTTCCAAGATTGCACACAACCACACTGTGACTCTGGACCCTGAGATTTTTCGTACATGCCAAAAGGCAATTCACTGTGAGACAAGCCTGTGCCAGGCGCATGTAAAAGTAGTCAGTGTAACCAGTGGTAACCAGTGCTTTCATCAGTATCAGTGCTGTGTTATCAATGCAGAGTTGGACGATGGATGCTACAAACTAAAAGTGAGGTCTGCTCTGTACAAAGTCTCAGCACAGAGATTATCATACTTCATAAACATGGGACGAGAGAAAGTTGACGGACAAGACAATGTCGGAGGATTTGGTGTCAAAGCGATAAGCAAAAGCACCTATTTGTCAGTATTTCAGATTTAAACCCAGTGGTACAGTATATAGGGAACCATAATATTAATGAGGCAATTGCCATGCGGAGGACGGAGTGAGCGGCGCTTGGTGGGAACCTGCAGTGAAAGGTCAACTGGCCAGACACACAGCCATCCAATGGTAAAGATCAAAGTAATTGCTCTACATACTGTATATTGACATAATCTTTTCTTGTAAAATGTCCAGTGTAATTGGTAACACCAGTGTTGGCACAAGTTTATTAACCTCACCCTCACATCAAGCGGCAGAAATGGGTTTTCTCAGGAGGGTGGCTGGCGTCTCCCTTTGAGATAGGGTGACAAGCTCAGCCATCCCTGAGGGACTCGGAGAAGAGCCGCTGCTCCTTTGTGTTGAAAGGAGCCAGAGGGGATGGTTCGGGCATCTGGTAAGGATGCCCCCTGGGCGCCTCCCTAGGGAGGTGTTCCAGACACGACCAGCTGGGGGAGGCCCCAGGTAAGGTCTAGGTGGAGACTAGGTGGAGAGATTATATCTCCACACTGGCCTGAGAAGGCCTCGGGATCCCCCAGTCAGAGCTGGTTAATGTGACCTGAGAAAGGGAAGTTTAGGGTCCCCTGCTGGAGCCATTACAACAGCCATTACATTAAAAACAGTCAGTCTGACTAGTGCTTGTTGCCTTGTTGGTTGGGTTTAGGCATGAGGAGTGACATTGGTCAGGGTTAGGATAAGATTGTCAGAGTAAGCCAATCAGAGGCAACATAAAGATTATGACCTAGAGGGTCCAGTGACATCATAGTGCCTAATAATTAGCCATGTGCTGTGCATTTAGGTTTGTTCTACTTTCTGAGCGGTAGGCCTTTGGAACAACAGGCATTTGTTTTCGGGATAACGGGTTGACGGACAAATGGGATTTCAGTCCAGTGAAACATTTATCACACTACTTGATTTTAAGAATAATGGGCCATCGGAACAATGGCGTGGCAGCAGCGGAGGAACTGATCTGAGGGAACATAAGGCTGAGGGAGAATAAACACGCGCCCCACAGGAAGTCCGTTCACTACCCTACAGTATATGACAAGAGGGCAAGAGAAAGGAAAGAGAAGGGATAGTCAGCATATCAGATTATAAACACCTCCTCACAGCAGGAGTGACGAAATAGCAGCAAAAAGAGGAACAAGTACATGCAGTACACATGGTACAGGACTTTATCTTTCTCACTTTCATTGCATGTACTCAAGGCCTCCCCAGTACACACACAGGTACACACACTCCTACGTCATGCTGCTTTACAGCATCATTATCCACCAGGAGGAAAGGCCGTCACACAACAGCCCCATAGTGAGAATCTGAAAGCACTGTTATCGCTTCTTCAGAGGGCTCTATTTCACACACTGACAACTACAAGCCTCTCGGGTGTGTGTGTGTGTGTGTGTGTGTGTGTGTGTGTGTGTGTGTGTGTGTGTGTGTGTGTGTGTGGGGAGTCAGAATATGTCCAATGTGAATACACACAAACAAGTTTCCCACATACAGAGATGGTTAATCACAATAAATATGCAGTGTGAAGGCTTTTTTGCAGTACAGTGTCAAATGAGTTCTGATTTTAAAAAGTGAGGGTGTACCAGTAAGACTGAGTCCGGCCCAAAGGCCCTTTGCTGCATGTCATCCCCTCTCTCTACCCTGCCTTTCCTGTCTCTCTCACAATCAGATCAAGCAGAAACACCCCCAAAATCTTTTTAAGAAAGCTGCCACTTTAGGCAGTGCGCTACTAGGATATTTTAAACATTCTCCTGTATCTCTTTTGTGATAAGACAGGCTTTATTGGGATTTGAGCCTTAGAACTCCCCATATCAAACTAAATGAAAGCATGAAATTAATCACAGCAGCTCCCTGTTACAGCAACAGTGTTGTTTCGGTGATACAACACTACTAGGGCTGTCAAAGTTAACTGGATAATAAAATGACTTGTGATTTTTAGGCTGCAGCTGGCTCAGTTTTAAAGCTAGAATGAAAACACTGGCATCATATGACACTAGAAAACTTAAGGAATCCATTGCTACCAACTTGTCGAGAAGGAGGCTAAATAATGCTCCAAACCTGAGCTACATTTTGGCGAGGAAATGCTGGCATGCCTTTACAGACATGCCCACTTTATGATAATCACATGAGGTTTAAGGCAAGTCAGCACACCGACACACTGACAACTGCTGTTGCTGTTTGGGCTGCCAGTTTGCCATGTTACAATTTGAGCATATTGTTTAATGCTAAATGCAGTACCCGTGAGGGTTTCTGGACAATATTTCACTTTTCAAGTCATTGTTTTGTGTTGCTCATTGATTTCTCATAATGAATATATACACACGTTTGCATTCCTCAGAGATTTTGGTCCATATTGACATGACAGCATCACACAGCTGCTGCAGATCTGTTGGCTTCACATCTATGATGTGAATATCCCATTCCACCACATCCCAAAGGTGCTCTATTGGATTGAGATCTGGTGACTGTGGAGGCCATTGCAGTACAGTGAACTCATTGTGATGTTCAAGAAACCAGTTCGATATGAGCCGATATGAGCTTTGTGACATGGTGCATTATCCTGCTGGAAGCAGCCATCAGAGGATGGCTACACTGTGGTCATAAAGGGATGGACATGGTCAGCAACAATACTCAGATAGGCTGTGGCATTTAAGCAATGCTCAACTGGTACTAAGGGGCCCAAAGTGTGCCAAGAAAATATCCCCCACACCATTACACCACCAGCAGCAGCCTGAACCGTTGATACAAGGCAAGATGGATCCAGAATTTCATGTTGTTTACACCAAATTCTGACCCTGACATCTGAATGTCGGAGCTGAAATCGAGACTCGTCAGACCAGGCGACATTTTTCCAATCTTCTATTGTTCAATTTTTTAGAGTCTGTGCAAACTGCAGTCTCAGTTTCCTGTTTTTAGCTGACAGGAGTGGCACCCAGTGTGGTCTTCTGCTGCTGTAGGTTGGACATGTTGTGCATTCAGAGATGGTATTCTGCAGTCCTTGGTTGCAACTAGTGGTTATTTGAGTTTCTGTTGCCTTTCTATCATTTCCAACCAGTCTGCCCATTCTCCTCTGACCTCTCCCATCAACAAGCCATTTTCGTCCACACAACTGCTGCTCACTGGATATTTTCTCTTTTTCGGACCAATCTCTGTAAACCCTAGAGATGGTTGTGTGTGAAAATCCCTGTAGATCAGCAGTTTCTGAAATACTCAGACCAGCCTGTCTAGCACCAACAACCATCCCACATTCAAGTCACTTAAATCCCCTTTCTTCCCCATTCTGATGCTCAGTTTGAACTTCAGCAAGCTGTCTTGACCACATCTACATGCCTAAATGCATTGAGTTGTGGCCATGTGATTGGCTGTACCTGATTATGTGGCCGGTGAGTGTGTATGCACAGCTGTTGCATGCGTACTCTGTCTATGAAATGTTCTATCGTTTCTTTCTTAACTCTCAGGGTGACAGATCTGTGAAATTGTAAATTACAGCTGCAAGATAATGATTGTCAAAAAGAAAGACAAGAAAATTTAGCTTGAAAAAATAAAGAAATAAAATGAGGTATATACTGAAGATATCTTACAAAAGCCTAGGGTATTAAGGTAGACAAACAGGTAGAGGGTTTGCTCATTTAGACTCAGGACTGGAGGATCGTATTGACGAGCTTGCTGAGAGACATAGCTGAGAAGATTTTCTGCCTGACAGCACAGTGGACCAATTACTGTGGCTATTCCAATGAGGTGCCTGCCGGCTCACAGCCAGAGAGAGTGTACGTGTGAGAGTACGTCTGTTACTAACTTGAAGGTCTCATCATGCCACAGGCCGCAAAGTCTGGAGCACCGTCTCAACTAGACAGGCAGCTCTGTGGGCAACTGCCAAAAGTGTCAAACGAGGGGACAAGGGTGGGGGGGAGTAGCATGTATGAAAAAGAGGGATAGGAGGAAACGTGGGGGGAATAGATGAGGCAAAGTACTAAAAAGCAAAGTAGAGTTGCAAGACACACAATAGGGTGTGCAAAAGTACAGAAGCTTGAAGGAGGGTTAAGTGGGCAAAATCTGCACTGAACTGTGACGACTGAGGTTGCAGATGGGAAAAGAGCTGCTTCCTCTACCACATGTTTCTATAAATAGGATTTGTTGATGGGCCAGCTCGCCAGTCTGAAACTGCGAGTACCTGACTGACCTCAGAATGATGGTCACTACGCAAATGGTCCTGCTGTGGCCGCGGGACAAAAGCGCAGTTACTGACGTCAGGAGAGTCTGCAATCAGAGTTCAGGCACAAAGCACCAACTATGGCTATTAGATGTAGGGTTTTTGGCTTGAAAACGACCATCTATCAACAAAACAAATCATGGTTTAGGGGTGTTAATGTTCCTGTCTAGCCACGCACGCACGCACGAGGTGGGACACAAGGCACTGTCAGACAGGAAGACAGGATCACTGGGGTGTTATGCATATCAAGATAAACTGCTATGAGATAATGGAACAAAGAAATTCCAAGCAAAGCCAAATGAAAACAGGCTTTTGGGGAATTATTTTTGAGATGTGTTAGTTTTTCTTGTCTGCAGTGTAAGCCAGTGTGTTTTAAGCCGTTTTCATTAATGTCGTCTTCCTGAAAAGCTACTAAATGGACCTTGAGGTGAGATTTGTTAGGTCAACCGCTGTAGTGACTGCTTTCAATTAAAAAGCTGCTAAGAGGCTGAAGTAAGCTTTTTATTGTGTGACTCTTTCCAAAAAGTACAAAAGTTTAGATGTATTTTACTCTTTATTAAATTACAGGAATTACAAACAAACAATAAGGCTAACTGGAATAACTTTACCTGAGGTGACAGTCAACAGAAAATATCCAAGCCTATCTCACCCTCTTTGTCTACCTCCCGAAGTCCAAGTGAACAGATAATAATAGGTGAAACCATCCCCTGTCCCAATTACTGGAAGTGATGTTTACAAAAAAAACGTGTGCAGCCTAAACTAATAATAATAATAATAATAATAATAAGCTAAATCCAGAGTTTAGCTCCTACATTCACTGTTTTCAAGGTCAAAATTGAACGTTGAATCTCAAGTTATCATTTAGCTTTGTGACCACGCTCTTCCCAGTAAAATGGTAACACAGCTGAGGCCATATACATAAATATACACTTTTTCACAACTCCATATATTTCATGCTATCATGTAGTGGTTTGACTTCAAGTTGCTGGGGTGCCAGTAAGGTCGTGGGCCTGACTGTTTTAATAGTCTTAATGGGCTTAAAGTACATGCATCAGAATACACTACAGTATATAAAAGACATGAATTCTTTCACACACTGTAATGTGTCTCAAATAAACTTTAAATGCAACAAAATAATATATTTAAAGTATAAGTGTACATACAGTACATATAACTGCTGTGCAGAGGATTGTGGGTCAGAACAGCCAGAAAAGCATGTTGGCTTGCATTCTGCATAATGTGACAGGATGTAGAAGGATATTCTGGTATTTCTGGCATACTGCATTTGACATAGTACGTATTGGGACATAACAGTGTCTTCAAATGTGGTCGTGTTTACTGTGTTCACAAGAAGAGTTCATATGATTACCGCCCTCTTGAGGTATTCACAACCTCATAAGTGGAAAATGTCTGAAAGCTCAAAGTTCACAAGTAGTCACATGTTTGTTGACGTCAGAAATGGGGGAGCCTACGGAAGTTCAATTTTCCGTGCATAGTAAGTTAATATATTGTCATTTTAGTCACATATTGTTTTTCTTCGCTATTTTATAACAGGTCCGAGGAAAATGTTGTAAAGTTGTAAAGTCAGGTCAAAGTAAGAAATCACGGCTGGGCTTTCATTGTTGCCTCTTCTGCATTTCTTGTGTTAAGTCAATACGGTATCTACTGTATTTATCGCACTATAAGGTGCACTTAAAATCGGCCGACTGTTTAACTCAGACACTGATGAAGGATTTGATGGATTTGTGGAAGAGGAATGAACTGAAAAGTGAGTTTATTGTTTTGAATTTCATGTGTTACAACTGAAAAATGTTGAGAGCTATTGAAGTTATTGAGTTATTAAATGAATTGAATAAAGTTTCACTTATCTGACCGTTTTGTTTCGCTTAATGTGCCTTAAACCGTATACTCTCTGTTAATATTTTATGATATTACCTTTTAATTAGTTCAAGCTGTCATGAAATGTCAATAGAAAGCTGCGGCGGCCGCTCCAAGCTCAGCGAGCTGCAGCCGTTTTGATTCTGCTGCGAAGTGCAGCCAAACCGAGGATAATTTAACTTAGATCTAGAGACAGAGATAGACATAGAGATAGCGATATAGAGAGAGAGAGAGAGAGAGAGAGTTACTTACTGCTGCCTGTTGTCTCTTCAACTTGTCTCTATACTCCTCCAGCTCCTGCAGGTTCAGCTCAGGTGGTAGTTTCTATAATCACACACACAGATACAAACATAAAACCTTATTGTTTGTTTACGATACACCCTCCTACACAGGTGAAAGCTTTTGCAGACACATATGCAAAAACAGTCTGTAAGCATTTCTTATTGCTATACAGCTGCTTGTTGCTTCCAAATGCTCAGCATAGTGCAAGTCCCTGCTAGGCATGTGTCAGACAGGGAGACATTCAAGGTAAAAGCATCAAAGGCATCCTTGCTGAGAAAAAAAAAAACTTGTTTTTTTAAAAGGATCTGCAGAGAAAGGTAAGGCAACTACAGGTCAGAGTGGCAGGGAATTAAAAACATGGCTGCTGTAAACACAGGGACAACAAGAAGATGTTTGTGTTCGTTACCTACACAGATGACTGTAAGAGTATCCATCCCAACCAACACCTCATCAAATTCGCTGATGACACGGTCCACTGATGCCTTTCAGGGTCTGAACAGGAACATGGCCCTGCCCTCTATGATTTCGTAGAGCAGTGTGACAATGTCCTGCTGGAGTTAAACCAAGACTAAGGAGTTGATTTAAGGAGGAAGTCCCCTCGGACAGACTATACACAGTTATACACAGCGAGGAGGTGGATGTTGTGGAACTGTATAAATTAGGAATGCTAATTTTGAATAAAAATGTACCCGATAACCGACCCTCGTTAACCCATTACTAACCGACAAGATTAGTGTGCGGCAGTGCACCAGCTGCAGTGTATGAGCACAACAGACAACAGAGCCCCCAGTTCACCGTCAGAAGAGTTACTGTAGCAGCCATGGTGATGCGTTCACTGTCTCCAGTTCACCGCCCGGGAGCGTTTGCAGCCACAGCGCTGCGTATAGTGTCATGGCCAACGTCTCCACAACATAATTAGTTTAGTTTAGCAGGTTATCAGCCGCGTGTCTGCCCGGCATAACAATGCTCTGTCTGCCCAGATTAACGACAGTGATTGTGTGATAGACACTGTGTGTGTTTATGCTACGTTAGCAGCTGCTAGCTGTTAGTTGTTAGCTGCTAGCTGCTAACTGTTAGCTGCTAGCTGTCAGCTGTTAGCTGTTAGCTGCTAGCTGTTAGCTGCTAGTGCTGCCAGTGGCTTCATACCGGCTGTGACATAACTTCAGCATGGCATTATAGCTGTGAACGTAGGTGTAGCACATACTGTGTGTACAGTTTATTTGTCATGAATAAGTGCTACAACTCTTCAAGTGAGCTCAAGACCAGAGCCAACTTCCTGTATCTTGCAACACTGGCTCAGACTTTCTTGAGATGTTAAGGTGGACCAGCTTTTCTCCTTTAAGTGAGTTTTGATCAGCTTTTTAATTAATCATTAATATTTCTCTTAACCATTATGACATTAAGAATTTTAAAATTCTTAACATATCTGTACAATCTTTGATAACACCTTGAAATTTGAGCGACATACCAGAAAACACACCAAAGTCAATACTTCCACAGGAACACACCCCACCCCATCATCAACCGCTTATCTGGGGTCAGGTCACGGGGCAACAGCTCCAGCAGGGGATCCCAAACTTCTCTATTCCGGGCCACATTGACCAGCTCTGACTGGGGAAATCATAAGGCGTTCCCAGGCCAGTGTGGAGATATAATCTCTCCACCTAGTCCTGGGTCCTCCCAGGGGCCTCCTCACAGCTGGTTGTGCCTGGAACACCTCCGTAGGGAAGCGCCCAGGGGGTATCCTTACCAGATGCTTGAACCACCTCAACTGGCTCCTTTCAATGCAAAGGAGCAGCTGCTCTACTCCGAGTCCGTCACGGATGGCTGAGCTTCTCACCGTATCTCTAAGGGAGACGCCAGCCACCCTCCTGAGAAAACTGTTTTTGGCCGCTTGTATCCGCGATCTAGTTCTTTCAGTCATGACCCAGCCCTCATGACCATAGGTGAGAGTACAAACAAAGACTGACTGGTAGAAGGAGAGCTTTGCCTTCCGGCTCAACTCTGTCTTCATCACAACACTGAGGTAAAGTGACTGCAATACCGCCACCGCTTCTCCGGATTTCCAGCCAGTCTCACGCTCCACTGTTCCCTCACTCATGAACAAGACCCTGAGGTACTTGAACTCCTTCACTTGGGGTAAAGACTCGTTCCCTATCTGAAGTAGACAATACATCGGTTTCCTGCTAAGAACCATGGCCTTCCATTTAGAAGTGCTGTTCCTCATCCCAGCTGCTTCACACTCAGCTGCGAACCGATCCAGCGAGTGCTGGAGGTTGCCAGCAGGACATCATCTGCAAAAAGCAGCGATGAGATCCTCACCACACTGATCTGCAAACCCTCCTCCCCCCAACTACACCTCGATATCCTGTCTGTGAATATCACAAACAGCACTGGTGACAAGGCGCAACCCTGGCGGAGGCCAACCCCCACTGGACACGAGTCCGACTTATGCCAAGAACCTGGATACAGCTCTCGCTTTGGGAGTACAGAGATTGGACGGCCCTGAGAAGTGACCTCCTCACCCCATATTCCCACACCTCTCCCAAATTATCCCCCAGAGGAACTGGTCATACTCCTTCTCCAAGTCCACAAAACACATGTAGACTGGATGGGCGTATTCCCAGGCCCCCTCCAGGATCCCTGCAAGAGTAAAAAGCTGGTCAATTGTTCCAGGGCCAGGACAAAATCTGCATTATTCCTCTTCAATCCAAGGTTCGGCAAACCCTCCTTTCCAGCACCCTGGAGTAGACTTTACCTGGGAGGCTGTCAAAAACAGAAAGTGTCTCCAAATCATAATGAACACCTATTTGAAAATCACTGAGTGCCCCTCTGAAGCCTAGCCTCTTTATACGAGCAGCAGGTCAAGACAAAGGCCCAAATCATCATGGGGAATAGCACCCATGTCCTCCACCCAGATGCTCCCAGTACAACCGTTACAGAGCCATCCGGTGAACAAGGAGCTGAAGGACAATTCTGGGCTCCATAAACTATGACTTTCATTCAACACTGTCCCAAACAGCTCTTTGCTGTCTGTTTTAACTTGTGTCCAAAATCTAATTGCCTTCTGGGATCAATAAAGTTGTATTGAATTAAAACTGTAAAACTGTGAAAGCATCCAAGTTCTGGCACTCAGTACCATAGCATTGATTTCATTTATCTTGAGGATCTTCACTCCTGAGAATCTTCTTTTTTCAAATACATCTCACCAGGCATTTAAAAATATAAGTTTTAAGCTGTTTTTACTGAGGATAGGTGGTGCTCTCCCTCTATACAAAAAAAAAAAACAAACAAAAAGAGTTTGCTCAATAAATACACTTTGCCAGATTATAAGTAAGATTAGTCAAGAAGGTAGAGGGCGTTATTTAGTAAACAGTAAACAAACTCTGCTAAGGAAAGAAGATATTACAAATCCATGGCCCAAAGGATGATAGGTAATTATTTTCCCCTTGACTGAGAGTCTCATTTCAGATGGTGTAGCAATACCAAGATAAATCTAATGAGATTTCACACCCTTCCTCTGTTGAGTGGATGCAATCCATCAATCCGGATGTCAATGGTGCGTATGTAGCTCGGCAGAAGTGCAACAAACAGCAGCTCAGGTGAGAAGGAGCTTTAACTCTGCCAGTCAGACGAGGTCCAAAGCACAGGGAACCACACCACAATCAGATATCTTCACATTAGAAATGCAATATTGTCATATCAGAATTACTGAAATGTGGTGGGTTTGATAGAGCTATTATTTTATGGAAGGCGGGTCATGGGAACTTGGGAGCGAGTGTCTTGTTATCATCTTATAAGTTAGTGGTGCTCATTCTGTCAATAACGCTCAATCATACAGAGAGCTTCTGACCTCCAGTTCGTGCTGCACCATGTCGAAGGAGTCGTTGGAGAAGTAGACCTCCTCAATGCTCTCGATGATCTCCTGCTCCGCCTGGGGGTCGATGGGCTGCTCCCTCAGCTCCCGCAACTCCTCCTGGAAGAGGGCGAGGAAGAAAGGCAGTGACAAAGAGAGAAGGAATTAAAACGTTGTCCTTGAAGTAAGCACTGTAGAAAGTTCCATACACACTGAGACACAAATACAAAAGGGTCCAAAATAAAGAAATACATCATTTCCTATGTAATAAAACAACAAACAAAATCTCTCAAGAAAAATACATCCAAACAGAGAAAGGGCGGAATAGGGTGCCGCGGGGAAATAGGAAAGATGTTGAGGGAAAAAAAAAATAAAGTGAATGGAGATAGGATTAGAGGAACAAGAGGTACAGAGGAGTTTAAGGACATGGGCAATGGTGAAGGACAAAATAGAGAGAGGACAGAATAAAAATGAAGTAGAGAACAAGACTGAGAGGGAACGAGGAGGTGTGTAGAGGGGAAAAATGTACAGTAGAAAAACGTTAATCGTAGGGTGTGGGAGAAGACTGCAGCTTGTTTCGTTAGACAGCTGTCATGGGGGATGGCAGGGAGACTCAAGAAGAAAAGATGAGAACAAAAGAATGGCTGAAAAAATACAACAGGGGGATTCCCCTTCGGAGAATCTCAGAGAAACATCAGAGTCCGATTGATTAACGTGCCGTGCATACATTGAGGCTTACTGCTGCAGTTAGATGAAGCGTTCTGCGCCTGCATTACCAAGGAGTCCAGATACAGTCACGGCTCAAGTGCTGCTAACACCAAATTCTGAGTGTGAAATTTATGCTCTCTATACGTAGTGTCCTTATAAACTGTTACTACAGAACGGAAAAAGTAGCATCCACAGCAATGCATCACATTTTTATGAATCCAAAAATTACCAGTATGTGACTCTACACCCGTCAGTAATGATGTAAAAGGATGACGATCCAAAAATGTCCAAGTCACAAGTTACTGCTCACTATACAGTAGAGATTGCAGCCATGCCAGCAGTTCTGTGGTGCTTTGAGCTAAATGTTAATGTCGGCATCAGGGCTATCCTCGACAAAAGAAATTCTCTGTCAACTAACACTCATACGATTTTTTCAACTAATGAATTAGTTGATCAAATCAACAGGTCTGTGAAACTGAGTTTCTCCACAAAGAATCACACAAAAGCATAACTTGGACTCATAAGAGTTGTGCTAATAAGTTTCTAAGAAACAAGTCACGCAGCATAAGAAAATGTATTTTAAAAATGACTTATTGACTAAAGAAATCTTATGTATATCCATAGACACTGCACGGCAGCTCGCTGCAGGCCGCACTCTGCCGCTGCTCTGATGTGAATTTGGCCTTAGACCAAAATTAGTCGACTACTCGACCAAGAGGGGGCAGCCCTAGTCAGCATGCTAACATGCTCACACTGACAATGCTATGATAGTCGCCATCTTAGCATGTTGAGACATTTTACTCCAAAACTGCAAAAGTGAGCCTCGTGCCGGTGCCAGAGCCTATTGAGTAAAGGTCAGGAGATCACCAACTTAATTAGCATTCCTCCTCAGGGGAACACGAAAATGTGCACCAGATGTCATGGCAATCCATCCAACAGTTGCTGAGATATTTCCAACCATCAATGCCATCCCTGGACTCATGCTGCTAGCATGGCTACAAAGCCTACGTATAGCTAAATATGACATTACATCCAACATAAAGAGAACATCTCATGCAAGTGGATTTAATCCTTAGGTAATGCCTTAATCTTACAGCACATTAAAGCACAATGACACTAAAAATAGACCATAGGCTTGGGAAGGAGCTGAACCAGGATGGATGTGGAATTATAGGATAAATGCAATCTATACGCCCCCTATTTGCATTCAACTCATATAGACTCCATGAGATAGCAGACACTGATCAAGAAAACCTTGTTACACACCTGCCTAAGCATAAAATATTTTCCCGTGGCAGCAAGGTGATGGAGCGTGCCACCCATGTAACTGCACCTGCTTCTGTGGGTGAGAGTGTGTCTTGCTGAGTGACATATATACGAGAACGCTGCTGCGACTTTAATGTTCTCAGTAATCTATAGACCCATTTAATTCAATGAACTCCTGTTTGTGTACCAGATATAAACTTCATACAAGGCATTTGGGAGGATGGTAACAAAGAATTAAATCTGTACATGTGGATGTGTGTGTGTGTGTGTGTGTGTGTGTGTGTGTGTGTGTGTGTGTGCGCGCGCAATGCACAGACCTTCAGGCAAGTGTTTGTGCTGCCATGTTTGAATCAGGTGAGCAAAGGCCCCGGGGGAAATGTGTGGGTGAGCGTGAGATTGGAAAGGAGGGGTTGAGGCAGGAGATCACGCTCTGCCATCAAAAGGGTGGGTGGGAAATCAGCTCAAATGAGAAGGAAAGTGAAAACGGGAGGAGGGGGAGGAGGATGACTCATTGGTAGCGAAAGTTGGAGTGAAAAGAAAAAGAGAGAGGGATGAGCGAAACTAAAGACAATGATGTGAAGCCGCTCCGGTGTGGTTAGAGCAATTCAGCTCCTGTGTGCCACCGTCTCCCTCTCTCAGTCTCGCACCTGCAGTGACGTACCAAACATCCTCTAAGTGAATGACTCCTTGAGAGGCTACCTTGGGTTAAATAATTCCCCTTCCTTCCCTGCCGCTGCGTAAGCGCAAAAACAAAACAGACGCCCCAGCATCAGCTGCTGGGAGGCTTTGATCAAATTTCAATTTGAAGGATGAGGGACAAACAAACCAAACCTTTCGCAAATTAATGAAATTCTCATCTCGTTGCGGAAATTAGAAATCAATTTGCATCCGAAGTGTGGGGTCGTTTAACAAGCGTTATCAAAGAATCAAAGTGGATAGTTGTGTGGAGTGCTGCCGATGAGTGTACATGGAAAATCAAGCAAAGGTGCTCGACGACACGGGGGCCCTGATGAAATAGAAAATTGAATAAACAAAAAGGGAGGTCCATGGAAAATCCAGTGAGCCAATAGAAGAGAAAGACGGTGGGGTGAGGAGACGGAGAGCAGGGCCGATTATTTCCACTATGGAATCATTCATTAGATGAACAAATCAAAACCTCCTCATTGTAATCAGCGTTGAATATTTATGCAAACCCAAGTGGGTTTATATCCTCATCTGCTCCAACACCAGGTTGTCTTCTGGGACATTAGGACACAATCACAACCAGCAGCAATACCCCGGCTGTCAGCTGCTGGGTTAACAAGTAATACTATTCTTTTCTTTTTTTTTTTTTTTTTTTTTTACTTAGAGGAATGTGATTATTTTTCAATAACAGCTATTCTACACTGTCTAACACGGAGCCAAAACCAATGCCTGTCTTTTATCTGTGATGTCATGCAGTTGTGTTGTATATGAGTGCATTAAGCGGGCCCTTGGAAGCATAATTAGACAATAGTATCGCAGAAGCAAAACACTTGAGGCCATAACACATGTGAAGTGTCACAGTGAGCTGTGTTCCCCCTGAAGACAGCCTGTGTGAGCTAATGACAGGTTATCAAATATGCCCTCCTCCTCACAGCTTCAGAACAAACATACAGCACACTGAAGGCACTCAGCCAATCATATCCATCCTAAAAATGTAAGAAGTACTACGATACTGAGCAGGCGACGCACTGTGTAAATGAAATCCTTTTTGTGTGAACTGACAAGTCTAATGAGATTAAACTGTGATGAGTAAACTGAGGATGACCCCTGCTGGTGGGAAATGGTAACTGCTTGTACCTCGAATACTAGCAGCAGGTTTATAGAGGAACTACTGTTTGCCTCAGGGTAAGTGAAGCCTCCAGGAAAAAACCCACTGATCCAGGAAACAAAGTTAAATAAAACATGTTCCAGCATCACACAGATATAATGCACCCGCTTGTTTCAGAGCTTCGCTAAACCCGTATCACACTTAGAGCTGCAACAAACCATTATTTCATGATTTTATTTCTTTCTTCATTTAATAAATGAATGCTTTAGTAGGGCTGCCCAATGCTGAAAAAATATCCAATTGTGATTATTTTGACTGATATTGCAATTGAGATATGATTTGTGATATAAGAGGGAATGATCATTTTTACATCATTCTCATTTTCATTAAAAAAAAAATAATATATGATGGTGGGATTTATGTTTTCAGGACATCTCTGCAGTATAACCATGAATTATTATATTATTATAATATTACACAACAACAATAAATAATAATAATAATTTGTTATATTATATTTATTCATTTAAAATGGTATTTTGACACACATTTTGCCTTTAACACATATTGCCATTTTAACAAATACTGCAATTTGAAAATTGCAGGAGGCCACATTGTAATTTTGATACCATTTTGATTAATTGATGATTAATGATAAATTGTGCAGCCCTAAACCCAATCCAAGGTGACATCATAAAATTGCTTGCCAAAAGTCCAAAACCTAGAGATATTCAATTTACAATAATGCAAAGAAAGAAAAGCATAAAATCCTCACATTTCAGGAGCTGGAACAAGCAAATGTTTTGGTTTTTTATTTTGAAAAATGATTGAAACTGCTCAATCAATCTGAAACTGTTATAGCTCTACTTCCATTTGTGAAATAATCACGTCCAAGAAGCCATAAATCTCTACATCAGCTAGGAAATACTGGATTTGCTGTGCCTCAGTTTATATACAGTTTACTGGATGTCAGTATTTATATCTAGAATAGTCTTGTTGAGTCAAGCACTGCTTTACCACACAATATGAGACCATCAAAGGCTCTGTAAGGTTGAAGAGGTTAAAGATATGACGCACCACAATACATGCAAAGAAAACCCTTAAAACTGACTAGCAAAGGGGCCACAGCTCTGAACAAAAAGCAGTCAAACACTACAAAAGTGAAGCCAAAATATCCTGGATAAAAAGAGTTGGAGTCCGGGTCTGCACAGTAGTGATCAGGGAGCTGGAGCCAGAAACTCCCGCGAGCTAGTTAAGGTTAGGTTGAATATTTAAGGTAAGGATAGGTCTTTAGGCAGCAAGTTTTCACAGAATTCACATCAGATTTTGCAATCTGCAGGTTACCTTCTAAACACAACCCTTGAGCATCGGTATCCAGGTTCCACCCACACACGCGGCTGAGCCAATCATGGGCCGAGCATGGCCGCAGCTTGCTAGCATGAACCACTGAGGTCTTACGTTAGCACCACAGTAGCTGTTCGGCTAGAAAGACACAACTAACCAGAATATCTCTATACTGTTGATTCATTTGTGATCAAACTGACATGTTCCATCACACAGACGCAGGACAGTTATAGAAAGTTCAAGTTACATCTCCTCTGTCGTACAATTCCTGAACCTCCAGTTCTGGGACTACTTCACTCAGAGTACCTGTCAATCATGACATCTCACCCCATTTTACACAATAACTCATTAAAACCACACCAATTATAAAAAGGAACACTTGAACATAAATCAGCATGTAAAATGACAGAAACTATCTTTGGGAAAAATCTATTTGACATGTAGTTTGACTCTTTATTTTGGCACATGTCCCATCCACTAAAACGGAGGGGGCGGGCTTTATGACCTATACTGCAGGCAGCCACCACGGGGCGTCGATCTTTATATACAGTCTGTGGATTGGAAATGTTACACCAAATCCGAAACAAAGAGAGATTAACAAAAGGAATAAAAACATCAGAGTGATCAAAAATAGCTGGGAACCATTTGGTATCATTTAAATAAAAATATAAATAACTAAAAACTCTGCCAAGTTTGTGATTTATTAAAAGGTTTTGCTGCAAAGTAGCTTTTACTTCACACATGAAGAGAGACCGATCTAGACTGAGACTGTCTACCTAATGCTGTAGAACTGTGCTTTATCATAATCTCTGAGATAATCTGAGATAATAGATAGGTCCTTGGCTCACTGTCCAGATTTACATGTAAATTTGTAGAGGGTATCAGATACACAGCAGCAGGTGAACAAGAGGGATTCGATTTTCTTTGAGAGAATGGTTTCCCTTGAGGGTAAACTGCTGCTGGAGCCAAGAGTCTGACCTCTGTCTGCACATGTAACCAGCCGGACATCTGTGAAAGGAGCCAAATCAAATGCTCCACCTCAGCAGCTATGTACAGCAACACTATAGAAACCATATTACACATGTGCACCAGTCATTTAAACGTGCTATTGTTAACATTCAGCTACTAGATATCACATACTCCCTCCCCTGTTCCATTACATTTACTTCACAACAAGTTGCTGCCATGTACTTACCATGAATCTAAGTTATTTATCCATTTTTCCACACTGACGACACAGAGATATACTTTTTTTTGGCACCTTTCTAAAAGTAATGTGGATGTATTGATTTTTTTTAGAATATTCATCAACAAAAAACTGTTAAATAAATAAGACGTTTAAAGTTCATCAACTTTTGTAATTGCCAAAACAGGGAAAACAAGTAAAGCAAAAGTTGCAGAAAATATCAGTCGCCACTTCCTGTTAATGACTACAATGAACCAATTGAGGTATCTGCGGTGATGACGACACAAGTAGAGAGGAAATTATTCATCAAAGAACCGATTACTTAATATGTCAGTATGTCAGCGTGTATGTGAAAGGGTGCTTTAGATAAAAGAAGCACTATATAAATACAGCCCATTTGCCTTCCCACACGCAAATCTACAACTACAGCCTAACTAGATGTTTATGTTTTCTCTGCGCATCAATCAAATACCATCAACCCCTCAAGTCATGTCACAATAATGACTTGACAGCATTAATTCTCAACCATCCCCCGCATCGGTCCTGCCCCCTACAGTGATCCAGATGCTGTTGTCAGCTCCTGGAGGATGATAAATGATGTGAATCACGGTTAAAGTGCTTGGAAACACACGACTGGTACCAACCAGTAAGTATCAGATTAAGTGTAATAACGGACGCACAGAGTCAAGCGCTTTGGTCTCACTCTCCTACACACAGCAGTGTGTTAAGTAACGTTCCCCACAGTGGCAGCGGCTACTGCATATTGAGATTTTCACCTTTAATCAAAGAAGGCCGTAGGTTTCGGTGTATACAAAGCCTGCGTGGGTCCCATTTCATTTTCCTGACAGCTGAAAGGCCCTGCAGCAAAGTAAATAAGGTCAGTGCATAATATCATCTAATAATAAGACCTGTGTTTTGGCTGAACACGCAACATGCAGGTGTTTGCAGTACACACATACACAGGTGACTTAATTCATCTTTGATATAGAGAGGTAGGAGGCTGGGGTGCATATAATCCTCACATCCATACTCTCTCCCAATACTATGCTGCCTCATATCACATAAGCCAAACACTGTAGGTGTAATTATATTCACAGCACTGGGGGCCACGATTCCAGCATGAACAAAGGTGAATATTTCAGGCCTAAAACCTGCATGTTCGATGTCTGTAAATCCAGTTTGGCCACATCACCTGATACCAAGCACAAAGCCAGGGAGAGGCATGCATCCACTGGAAATAATCCCCTGTGCTGCCATTCAGGCTCTAATTTCACCTGGAGAAAAAATGACAGCTTTTCTTATCAGAGCTTCATCAATGACCTCAAATTATTAGATTATCAAAAAATGATCCGGTATCATCAACGCAAAGTGAAAACATTGATCAATATTGTCATCTTTTTAACTTCAACATGAGAAATGTGGTACTTTATAGTGAACAAGGAGGTCCATTTTTATTTTTTTTTATTAAAAAGAAGAATAACAATTAAGTTGCTTTTCGTGACACGTGTTATGTATAAATGTATGTATATAATGTATGTGAAATATGATACTGTCTCATATTGATCACAGGCCCCTGAATTGAATCAAATCAAAATCTTATTGTGGCAGACTTTGTGATAAACAATTATTGTATCATTGCCTAAAGAATATGTATGAAAGTTAGTTAGTTATACATCCCGAGTCTGTATTTGCTGTTTATTCTGACAATAACACCGAGCACAAACCACACCTTTGACTCCCAAAAAAAAAAAATCATTGTAATGTATGAGCCAGTCAAAGGGTTTTTTTTTTTCTTTTCATTTGACAACAGGACAACTCTCTCAGCTTCATCTTTCACAAGTCTCATAGATGAATTGACAGAAAAGCACTTCCTTTTTAGTCTGTTGCCGTTTTTCAACCTGGGCAGAAAACACTCAAATGGAATATCTGCAAAGCGCTCCATGAAGTAAGCTGCACTTACAGTAAGGCCAAACGACAACAAGAATCACAACAATGTGAAGCATTTAAAAGCCGTCTTGTGGAGGAGGGGAATTAAACGCCTGGTTGAATTGACGTAGCAGATATCACCCTGTGATATCACACCCTGTGTGTACAAATGGAGTTGGTCACCTTCCAAATAGTATGCAGCCACATTAATAGAAGGTCATCACCACGAGGCAAAGTCAAATCAAACCAGCTACCAGTGCACTGACGTGTAAGTGAGTAAAGTGACTATACATTCACTCTGCAGCTTCGCTCTGTCTGCTCTCTGCAAATTGAATTTGTACGAGTGGTTAGCGGCAAATGCTTCCTGTGACTGAGCATGACTGATTACATTTTCACATGCTGCCATGCCAAAAATGCTAAAATACTATTACAGCAGACCGTATTTCACACTTAAGATTGATGTGAAGTGTGTCCTCGAGAGATAGAAATAGTCTCTTTGCATTACTGTCTAGAATACCCAGTAGGAGGGATGTAAGTCATTTACAGGAAGCAATTCAAAGTGCAATACAGTGGTCAAAGCTCTGTCTGACACATACAATTATACAATAAGTCTGCTTCAAATCATCTTGACACATTCAATGTTTTTGTATCACTACTATCGATATAACTTATTCTGTGTTAGATATAGACTTCTAGTAAAGTTGCCGAAAATAGTTACTTCATACACAACAGAAGTATTGTGCCAAGGCTGTCCCTAATACCATTTTTTGATCTTCAAAGGTTCAGTGAAAAATATTTGAATGTATTCAAAGCTTTGGGCCAGTGTCACCTGTACACACACACACACACACACACACACACACACACACACACACACACACACACACACACACACACAACAACAACAACAACTAGCGATAGCCATCTGAAAATTGCTACTAATAATCAGTGTTGAACATGAATAATGAAGAATTCCTACTTTCACAGGCTATTTTGGGATTTATACATTATTACGTACATATACATATAAAAATATATACATATACATACAAAAATATATACATATAAAAATATATATATAAATACAAAAAACAAGGCATTCAAGTATTGATTTGGAGGTTGAATACCATGGTATCTGTCGAAGATTCAAAGCATTCAGGTCGTCCCTATATCATACATAAGAAGCCAGTTCAAAACCATATTTATAATGTAATATATATAATGTCATATACAGTATATGCAGGTTTTGATTTCACTGTGTATTGACAAGAATGAAATAACAGCAGGATTTTTTTTTCCTAGCTGTCAACAAAACATTTACAGGAAGCATTCAACAGCTGAGATCTTACTATAGAAAGAAAGCAGTTAAACATAGGACAGATGGCTATCTACAAATCATTAGCTGTGGTCAACTTGAGGAAGACAGAGATGCTGATTTTATAGGATATGCAGCCCAAATGCATCAACAACACAACAACAAACTGTGAGCTACAGTTTGAGCCTCGTGATGAAGTTTACCTTGCTGGGGATCCTCAGGTTCTCCACAGGACTGAGGTCCGCCATGCTTTCCTGGGGGCTTTTCAGGCCCTGTCAAAGTAAGAGTCACTGTTAAGACTTCAAAAGCCCCAAAAAGTCAAGAAACCTTAACGGTTTTGTAACCTGTCCCCGTTGTCACACAGCTCGCTAGTCATCAGTACACTACTGCATACAGCAGAAAGTGGAACCTACGGGCAGATTTCTGAGAGCGATATGCTCTGTTGTGTAGTCTAACATTACTGCAGTGCAAGCTGAGAACTTCCCTGATCGCCCAGTCTCCACTGTTGTGCCCTGCTGTGGTGCTCACTGGTAGACTTCCTAACTGGGCCGCGGGTGTTACTGCCACCACACGTGTATTTTCTTCGTGTGGAGTAAATGGGCCGTAGCTGTGGTGCAGTCCATCAGTGAAATGCTGTTTCTGCGCCCTTTACTGAGCCACAGACACGGCGAGCTGTCTAATTAGCCACTTAGCTTAGCTAGCTACATGCTAGCTACCTGCTGCTGTCAGAGAACAGAAGGTTAGCAGCTCGGTTTCTGTCCGCCTGCTTTGCTCACCTGCCGGGTCATGAGAGACTTGATCTTCTGCATCGCGAATCCAACTTGTGTCGGTGGACAGATAAATGGAAAAAAGTCACAATTTTGTTTTGTTGTCAACGATGCGCCAGCAACACTACGAGAGGGAAGCCATAGTTGGCCGTCACGTGACCGGTACGGCAGGAAAGAGAAAAACGCCAAAGCATGGTGGGAAAGGTAGTTTTTAATTGTGATTCGTTGTGACCCCTGTCAGAAGTTCACCAGGGTAATAAATACTGAAAATATGTGGATTAAATTGAAAATATATGTTGTTCTGACTAAGAATGATGAAAATTAGATTCAAAAGCAATGTAAATCATTGACACTATGATACATGTACTGCTGCCTTCCACCACTGGATGGTAGTAATTTAATATCACAGAGTGGAAATATTAGACAGCAATGTTTATTTTGTCTTCCTGAAAAAAAAAAGTTACTCTACTTCTTAGTAGGTGCTTGGAACCTCACCTTCTTGTCAAAATGTGGGCTGTGAAAAGGGCCCATGATTGTGAAGAGAAAACACTTGATTGCTGGCCTTTTCTTGACTCACTGATTTTGGTAATACTATTTACAGGTTTGCCTCTTCGTTCACCTTGTCCAAACTTGACCCCTGTATCACTCAGCCCTGAGGTACTCTGGCAGATTTCCTACTTACTTGAGCCGGAAGTTTGTATTTTCCATCTCCAGAACAGATATAATCTAACGTCACATAAATGGCTTCAGTTTAATCAGTACAGAAGCTGGCAAAACAAGCCTGATCACCACGGTCCTGGTCCTGGAAGGATCTGCAGGGCCAAGCTTATCCCTTATCTCTTTAAATGGTGTTAAACATAGAATAATAGAAATGGTAACTGCAGCTCATTCAGTTAACTAACAGACACATTACCAACATGTTGCCTTGTTGCACACTATATGATGTAATGTATTTTGTTGTACTTATTGTTGCTACTGTAATTAAATATTTTTCAAAATATGATACATGGTTAGAGATTATAAACTTCCCGACAATATAGAGTAGCATCTATATAACATTAAAATGCTGCTGACATGTTAGTGCTTCAATAAAATGATCCAGCAGTATTATTTACTGTAAGTACTTCCTCCACAAATGTTGGAACTGTGTAAGTAAACAATTTGTTGTTTACATACTGTAATTAAAAACGTATCACAACAATATACTGTACTGTTTTACTACTGGGAGTGAGAGATTATTTAGCAAACCACATTTCCTTTTGTGATCGTGTCATGCCATCCAATGACCCAGCGCCATGTACTGTTAATCCACCTGTGCCAAGTTATTAGACCCGGGTTTGCACTGTAAACTGTTGAAAATAATTACAAAAACGGTACATGCAGACCCATTCAGCCTGTTTTATAATTTCCCCCCTGGGTGTTATTTCAAGCAGCGCTTGGCTAAAAGCTTGCAGCATGCAGCAGACAGCAGGTCCCGTGAGCTCTAGATCCTGGTTAATGATGCCTCAGGCTATTTCCCAGTCAAATGAAGGTGAGGTCGCTGTCCTTATGTGAAACTACTCCACTGTTGTTTGTTAGGCAGTCATCCACAGTGCGGAGCCTCCCTTAAAGCATACACTGAGACGGAACAGATGGCAGCCCCTACCCGGAGATGCCACCGCAAAGACACTGCACACTCAGTTGGTCAGTTCATCAGCTATAATTAGAACTAGATTCAATAAACTGCTTGTTGTTATGCAGGGGAGCATCATGATAAGCAGACTTATAAGCCCCATACCAGGTCATGAAGTGCTGCAGGTCTTGACAATTTATTATCCAATAAACAAGCAAAAACTAAGTGTGACCATATATGTAAAATAATATTTTCACCATAGTGTCATTTATTTGTGGTGATCCTTCATAGTCACCAGTTTTCCCTTAAAAATAAACCACAGAAGTGCCAAATTAATTCAAATATTTCTATTTTAAAGGAGCTATTGATAACATTGATAATATCCAGCTACTAGATGTTCTCCCTCCCCCTGTTCCTTTACATTTACATCATAAGAAGCTGTTTTTTTCCCCACTAACTGACGACCCAAGGACACCACGTGATACCAAGATCGTTGTTGCCTCACAAGCCTTGTTAGAAGTGATAAGCAAACATGAGATATCTCCCACAGAGATAAACAAAACATTCATTTTGAACCCACCAACATTTTTGAAATGACTAATTCATTAATTCAGGAAAAGCAAAATAAAATAAAAAAAAAAATATATATATATATATATAGCCAATTAGACCTTTAGTCTTATTGATAACTTATAAGAGTTTTAAGTTTCAATAAGAGTTTTAAGTTTCAATACCAGATTCACTAGCTTATGAATTTCAATATTTTGTTTGTGCTGCAGCATTTGACATGAATTTGAATGGAAGCAGTAGTGACACAATGTTTTGGTAATAAGCTGAGTCATAGCAGAAAGCTTTAAGTGGTGCATTCAGGGTGGGAAAAATAACAGAAATGTCAGCACATGGGAGAATCTAAAACATTTTTTTAAATCAAGTTGTGACCTCTCTTTTCTTAAGCCACTTTTGTGTCTGGTCTGGATCTATTTCCTCCTCATCCCTTTACCTCTATTTTACATACACACAGACTGGCAAGCACACGCATTTCTATCTAGTCGTGACAAGGTGTCAGCGGGAGCGGGTGGAGGGCACTCTGCCACATGCTGCACCATCCGTCTGTTGCTGCCCGTCTCTCCGTATCACACCAGGTGCACGGCATACTGATGCAAGTTACAAAGCCGAGAGAAACGAGCACTCTGCAGCAATTTGGAAACAACAAATACGACTCAAACACTTGTGAGAAAAGAGATCACAGCCAAGACATCAGACAAAGACTGACTGTGAAGCAGCAGAACAACTGACATCTTTGCTGGCTTCAACTATTTGCTGTTGTTTTTTTCAGGATATGTGACCGAGACGCTGTTCATTTCAAATGCCATTCTATGAAAAAGACACAAGAGAAGTGCAAATATAATGACAGAAGGAAGTATGCATATTTACTGTAAACGTGACCCAGAATAGTAAACAGTTATATATTTAATAAAGTACAAAACACACGTGAATGCAAACTGTACAATAATTTCTGATTCCTTTTCCTTGTTTCAGCATTTCATTATATCCATGTTGAGCAGAGGAGAAAAATGCTACATTTGTGGTAACGGGGTTAAGTGTTTCTATGGGAATAAATAGATCAGAGCCAAACATAGAAATAGAATAATATGTATAAAGAATCTGCAGTATAATCCATGTACAATATTTACAATGAACCTAAATGTTTCACACAAGAAAATGCATTCATTATAACACTTGTCTTGTCACAAAACAGACTCTCATTGGCGGGAATGTTAAATTAGGGAGATATCATTGAAATGGCAAAGAAAAACTTAATTAATTTAAAATTAAATATATGCTTTAAATAGTTTAGTTACCTCATAAACTAAATTTCTTGGTTGAATATGACCTGAAAGGATCAAAAATGCATAACAGTTACACTTTCACATAAAAAAAACAAACATTTCAAGTCATACATACACTTTCATCTCACAATAATGTCAGCAAAAGTCATTGAACATCTGTCCCAAACTCTGGACAATAACAGTGCACGATCAGGTTGTGTACTCACACAAGTCTCCTTCATCCCTTGTGCAAAAAAAAATAAAGCTATGCAGGAGTCTTCAAGTGAAATGATGAGATTTAAGTTGCATCTCAACTCCTCCAGCTCACTTCAGCAAACTATGACTGGGGGTTTCAGGAACGTGTCGGATCACATCGTAGATGGTGGTGTGCATATCCTGAACGGACTCGAGGCGAGCCAGAGATCTGCATGATGCCTGCAAGCCAGTTGTATAGGAACATTTAAAAAACTTTTCAACAATAGCTTATGAAATGTTAAAATCCTGCTGCATTATCACTGAATCCATGTCGACGTACGATGCGTTAAATGTACCTGTGCAGATTCCATTTTCCCAGGTATGGAGACAAACTCGTAGATGCCAAAATCTTCTGTTGCATCTTCGTGACCTGTTGATCGACAGGCTTTCATGTTAGAGCAGTGCATTAGTATTCGTTTCTAGTCAAACTTTACATTAACCTGTTTTCATTCTGCCCTCCTTTCATAGAGGGGTAGTGGTGGGAGACAAGGGATGTTCAGGGGTATATGAAAAGTCAGCAGTAGATGTGATGTACATCATCTGAAACACGAAGATTACTTTGAGATGCAGCTGTGTGTCAAGTTGTTCTAGGCACTTATAATAAATAAATAAATAATAATAAATGAATGAATAATTAAAATAAATTATGAAAACTAATAATGGCCTAAACCATTATGATAGAAGTGTATGATGGCCATCCCTATCCTCTATTATGTCTCATTAGTTATTGCAGTAATTTTGGGGTAAATATCATTTGTACACCAATTTGGTGCTAAATCTAACCTTTTTTTTTTACCTATCTAGAATTGATGAAAATGATCGATAATCCCTCCAAAATGCCACATTAAGACACAAAGACCTTGAGGAACACCATAGGAAAAGCCATGCCAGGCGGTTGGCGAGCATTTCTGTTCTGGAAACTGCTCAGAAAACTGGTCTCGCTATGATTAAATGGCTACTATGTGGACTAATATTATCACACAGGAATACATTTCAGTCTCAGCTTCACAGTGATACCCAATTCATTTGATTCCATGACTGTTTAGGGACCCCAATATGCAACAATATTCAAATACACCATTTTAGTGTAGGCAAAAATAACAGACACCTCGACCTTGTTTACTTTTCTGCCTTAAAATCCTCCTATCTTAAACCTGTTGCAGGAATGGCTTGCAGTTTAATGGAAAACCAAGGCCCTGCTCGTGCCAAAAATCACCTCAGAAATATTATCCAAGACAAAAACAAAGATGTAAATATGATGTATACTATAATGTGTGCCCTTGATAAGCAGGTAAAAACATCTGTTAACAAGCAGTAGCTCACCTGAACGATGTGGTCGTTTCTGCTCTGAAAGCGGTCTGCCAAAAACAGACATGTAAAGCTATTAGTTGAAGCTCATAAATTATATTAAAAAAAAAACAGCATTGTTCATGCCTGTATTCATTTTATATTCAAGGCTCTTACCTGTTATAAATGCTCATAAGCACTGTTGATAATAGAGAGAAAGAGACAGAGGGAAATTATTATTCACAAATAGAGAAATTACACCTTTGTAAATATTACCTTTATTCAAATACAGTAGTTACTTTGCCCTGGTTCCCTTCTCTTTAACTGACATTTGCAAGTTATTTACAGTAATGATTAACCTTGATCGTGTGAGATCTCGGTGCAGCAAGCCGTTAGAGTTATCTATCACATCTCAGCATTTAATTAGACACACAGTTTTCAAACATGTTCGACAGGTTGCAGGACTCGCTCCTAGGAAACCACCTCTGTCAGAGTGGCAGGATAAGACATTATCTCACCTCTCTTAGGGTGGCAGGTTCTCCTGAGGAAGAACAGCAGCATGCAGCCGATGACGAACAACGAGCAGACGGTAATGGCCGCCAGAGGGGACACAGAGGTGCCCTCTTGGATGTGTTTCTCTTTCCCTGTAAATAAATGCAGAAGGGACACTGATATTAACACTCATCAATGTGGGTCAGTTGGTCCACCACTTTGGTCCAGACTGAAATTACTATCACTATTAGATTAGTTGGATTTCCATGTTTGTGCACACATTCATGGTCGCCAGAGGATGATTCCTGATGACTTTGGTGTCTCCCTGACTTTTCCTCCAACACCACCATGAAGTCCAAATTCTTTTGTGCAAAAATCGTAACAGTTTGATGGATTCATGTGAACTATGATATTAATATTCAAGGTCTCTACACTAGGTCACATGGTCAATACTTTGTTTTATGTCCAAATACCTACAAAACTACACTGACATTCCCATTAGCCACGGCACATTGCTAATTTGTAAAGCATGCTACTAGGTTAAACTAATGCTGTGTCTCAGTTCACACACTTCTGTACAGACACTTAATATTTTGAGTGCATAAGTGTGTTCACATTGATGCACTGCACTCTAAGTACCTAGATGTTGTACTCAAAACCGTCAAAATAATACTTATCACCCTCAATGGTCGGCATCTGTGCTACATAGTTGAAGGAGAGGGACCACCAAGCTGTTTCAAATTTGTGAAAATAGCGGGTGAGGAAGCTGCAGTGGTTGCAATTGAAACAGCAAACACACCAAACTATACAAGTTTAAGTTTAGTTGTTTTTTTTTTTTTTACCAAGTACCACTATGATGTTGTCAGATAGATGCCTCTGTTGGGTTGATTTATCCATCTGAACTGAATTACTGCCGACACGGCATGATGTCCGTGGCTGATTTGAGACAAAACTACTCTGTTGAAATTCATGCAGAATGCAAGTAAGTACATAGTGTGCACAGTGTACTTTGTGGAAGTATACTCACGGAAGTATCCAAACTGAGACACAGCTTAAAATAAAATCTGTGAAAGATGCAGTATGTAGGATCTGGTGGCATCGGTAAGGTTGTACATTGCAGCCAACTGAAATCTAAGAAACATACCGGAGAAGTACAGTAGCCAACGCAAAAATGTGAAACCACGAATGGCCCTGAGCCAGGGTTTGGTTTGTCCATTCCAGGTTTGTGTAGAAATATAATGGTCATCTTTGTTAAGAGGACCCGCTTTGTATGTAGATATAAACGTCTCATTCTAAGGTAATGAAAACACAATGATTCTTATTTTCAGGTGATCATACATTAGAGATAACATACTAATTAATATAGTTTTCCATTTCCGCCTTAATTATTAGGCACTGTTCCTTTAAATATTACCTGTTAGTCATCGACATGTTAGCCGGCTCATGTTATCATTTCGCTTAAAGCACCAGCGTGAGCCTCATGCAGCAGCTATGGCTCGTCTTATTAAAAAGTTCTTCTTTGGTAACGTTCATGAGAGATTTTGAAGTCAATAAAATGGATGCTGTCATCACTTCAGTTGACTCAATAAACAGCATTTTAAATCATAGCCAGTATCGACGGTAGCCATCAGTGAGCCTTTCCCCAATATCACCAAGACAACATATCAATGTCGCATTCGGCACACAGAAACTCCACATGCTATAAAACTTAGTCAACAAATACGACAGCTGTTATCCACTGTTTACTTTCCCAGCCACTGAACTTTAATACAGGCTGCAGGAGCTGGAACCATAGCAACACAGATAAAACACCAGTTTCATAATAGCCATGTATATTTCATATTACATCCATAACCTGGTTTCACTTTTCAATGGTTGTGCACACACTACAATGTTTTATCCGCCCACCAAGCTGGCCATGATGTTTGTCATTGTCAAGATATATCTCTCTTGGCTCATAAACCTCTTCTGCATTTGGCATGACACCGTGTTTACAGAGTGTTTATCTCAGAGGATTCCCAAAATCTACCCACACTCTGCTCTTTCTTGCCACGTTCCACCCTCTACCCACCTGTTCCTAAACTGGCCACTACCAGAGTAAACTGGGCCTCGTCCTGCTTCTGCGTCACGTTGTTGAAGGCCCGGCACAGGTACTCTTCAGCTTGGGCCAGTCTGTAGGAGCGCACCTCCAGCCGCGGGCCCTCGGTGATGACCTGGGTGGCATTGCGGCTCTTAGAGATCCAAACGTAGCTGTTGGGTGGGTTGGAGTCTGCCTGGCATTCAAAGAAGACCAGCTCTCCGGGGTTGATGGTGAACACTTCTCCTGTCCGCAGGCCCTGGCCTGAGTTCACCTCCAGATTGTAGGGGCCGTCTGCAGGGGTCAGGGAAACATGAATGTTGGCTGCTGATATGGTGCACATTATACAGAATGGTTACTTTTCTATGAATTGTCTCATCTTTATGCATCATGGGGCAGCAGTGTCAAAAAGTCTTTACAAAAGGTGTCATACGTTCAATCCACAATCTAGCAGCAGAAGTCTTGGTGGGGAATTGAAAGAGCAGTGCTTGACTTTGAACACTTAACCAACAAAACAGCTCCAGAGGAGATGTTAAAAGAACAAGTAAGCTGATATATGTTGTAATGCTATGCGGTTCATGTTAAGATACCTGTTTTAAAGGTGCAGTGTAAGCAAGAGGCAGTTAGTGATGTGGTTGCAGATTGCAACCAACTGAGCGACCCGCACTCAGTCCTTGCTTTCCAAGACTGCAGTGACGTGACGCCAGCGTGCGCAAGACTGTGGTAACGCTGTTCACCCTGATCAGGCCATCTTTACTATAATAACTCTACTTTCGGAGCAACGGATGACAGCTGGTATTACCACTGTTTAGCACTCTGCAGCTCACGTTACCACAGTTTCACAAGCATGTCGGAGAACTACGGTGGCCTTCAGGTAACATAAAAACATGAAAGCCTCTCTCTAGAGCCAGTGTTTCCATAGTTATGAATATTATATTACATTTCTGCTAATAGATCCCCTGAAATGTTAAACATTGTTCCTTTAAGTCTATGAAGATAGGATTCACTGTGACTGAAATGTCAAATCTATCATCACAGTTTCTAATGTGTTGCATCTGAAGTGAAACAGTCCGTGTCATTTCTTTGACTGACATCATTTATAATGTGGCTGTAAATATGACTTTGAGTAAATGAATAAGTCGTTGTCAGTGTTATTTTAAAGTTAATAAAATCCCCAGCTGGAATAGGAGCTGAACATGGTTAAACTGAAACTGATGATAGCGGCTAGAGGCTTTACTTCCCATCAATACAGAAATTTTTGAAAATGAAAATACATTCAAATGAATTCAATGAATGATTCTGCGTGTGTTCTCACACAACCAGGCCAGTTTATCAGTGTATCTACACTCTTTATGGCAGAACAGAGGCTCTGTGAGATAAGTCTGCTCCCATGCAAATACCCATAACAGTCACATGTTTTCAGTTGTCAGAAAGTAGTATGGTCTCACATTTATCGCCCATAAGACTTAACACAGTAGAGAGAGAGAGAGAGAACTAAAAAAGATGTTTTCTATGAATTGGTATTAGTACAGGAGCTTTGTGACAACTACATCCTACAGTTAAAAGTTTTTGGGGAAAATTTGGTTCCAGTGTCAAATTAAAAAGATTTAGTGCAAGAAATTACACCTACAGTTTTATCTTTAATAGTTTGTCTGCATTGTTGTCTTAATGACATTTTGGTTCATTTATGTTCATCCTGCCTAATTACAAGATAACAACAGCTAGTGAAAGGAAGATCACTCCTGCCGTGTTAAGGATTTTGGCAACCATGCAGGTTAAAACAAAATCTGTTAGCTAATATTGTTAGTTAATATTAGCTGGGCCGTATGGACTTCTTTTTGCTGTAATTTATAATTTCTGGTGTTGATCGCAGCTATTTCACATGAAAAAGGTGATTAAAATGAGCAGCAGTTTGTGTCTGAGCTCAAGTTTGCAACCTCCAGGTCTGAGAAGTGAAACCTGAAGTGCCTTAAACTTGCATTATTTCTAACAGCCAGCAGGAGGCGACTCTGGTTGCAAAAAGAAGTCTGATTGTATAGAAGTCTATGAGAAAATGAGCCTACTTCTCATGTGATTTTTAACCTCAATAAACATTGTAAACATGAGTTTATGGTCTCAGTCTCTAGTTTCCAGTCTTCTTCAATACAGTGTGATGTTCATTGAGTAAATTATGGTCACATTTAGAGTTAAATAGACCATAAAGGAGGTTATGCTTTACGGCATGTCTACACCACAGTGTTGTCCGGTCTGGGAGTTGTCTGTGTTTTTGTCTTACAACTTTAACTCTTTCACAGGGTTTTCTCAGTTCATGAAAGCTAATTGTAACATTTTAGTGGCCTAAAATATCTTATTCTGCATTCGATTGTACTTATAGCTCCACCCTCTTGTGTCACTTCTGGTTGCTAAAAACCAAGAGGGTGACGGACAAAATATGGTTGTGTCTAGCATGTAACCCACAAATTTCAAAAACATGCAAAAAAGACTCCTTGCCGGATGACCTATTCTAAGCTTACCTATTCAAGGTCAATGCCTAACCTTAACTATCTTGCGAGAGCTTTGCTCTTTCGAACTTGAGCTTTCAAAATGACCACCCATTTAGACTGTATCAGTTGCTATGAGCCCCATAGATGTGGATCAAAAGGGGCCTGCTACACCCACTAGAAGGTTTTATCATCTATTCACATGGTAGATCAAAGAAAAAAGGTATAAAAGAACATGACAGCGACCTCTAGCGACTGTAGTCATTATGACAGGGGCAGAACTGGAAGTCAGGTGCTGTAGTATAGAAGAAACTCCAAGAGGGGTGGAGGATGGGGATGGTGGATGGGTCACAAAACACAGGGTTTTCACCTGCGGTAGCGAAGTTTGCGTCCTGTATGAAATCGAGGTTCACTTTCAGTTTTACAACATAGTTACACAATGTGCTTATAGTAACTGATAATGCATATTTAATGGTCTGAAAACAGTCAAATTGAAACAGAAGTCCACAAACCAATGGGTGACACACTCTACATACTCTTGTTATATATATGTGAAGATTACATTGACACAGGAAATGAACCACGCATCAATTCTCTGGGAACTAACTGGGAACTAGACTGGCAGAATAAAGATGGATATATGTACTCACAATAGACATTGAGCTCCATGGCCCGGCTGTGCCGACCCTGGCTGACAGCGTTGCTGGCCACACAGTGGTAAGTTCCCTTGTCCTCCTTTGTCACAGGACTGATTAACAGTGTGGAGTTGTCTTGGGAGAAGTGGTATCTGTCACTAGGACCTAGTGCGACATTGTCCCTTAACCACTGGAACACAACTCTTGTTCCTCTGTCGACAGAACAAGTCCAGGTGACGTTGGCCTTGTCTTCAACAACTGCATACGATGGGCTCTTCTCAATGACTGGAGTGGACACAGGAACTAAGGAATAAACAGAGACATTAAGATGTTAGAGCCCATAGATGGCATCCAACTGGTCATTATGACATGTGACAGGAAAACACTCACCGTCCACTGTTACATGCACAGTTCTGTCCTCCTTGATAACCAGTCCTGTCTTGTTATGAAACGCTATGTTGAGGCTCAGGTGGTAATCCCCCTCATCGTCCTGGTTTAATTTCCGGATTAGCAAAGAGACATTGGGTTCTTTAAAAAGGAGGTGGTTGCGATACATCATGTCAGTGATTGTGGCCTCTTTGGTAAATGTCACCAGCGTGGTTCTGGTGCCGCTCGGCCTGGTGTGGGACCAAGTTCCCTGGATCTCAGCATCGTCCAGCGGGAAGCGAGTCTCAACAGACAGAAACACGGACTTCCCTTCAACGCCATGATGGACCGATGATGGGATGTGGATGAACTCAGAGCTGACTTCTGAGTTGTTGGGAGGGAGATGAAGAGGAACAGATGGAGGGAAACAAAGAGAGTTATTGCACCATCACTGTAGGGTAACATGTCGATGATGATTTAGAATTTCAGAAATATTGCTTATCGCAGCCAACATGGATATTTATATCTATGTAGGGCATACATGTGCTGTATACTAATAAATGCACTGTTTGCTCTTTCGAATTTGAACTTTCAAAATATCCACCCATTTAGACTCTTGTCAGGCAATTAATTAGGCATAGATGTGGGTCAATATGGTCCTACTACACCCACTAGTAGGTTTTGTCATCTATTCACATGGTGGATCACCAAAACAAGGTATAAAACAACATGACAGCGACCTCTACGACCGTAGTAATTATAACAACACAAGTGGAAGTCAGGTGCAGTAGTATAGACAGAACAATGGAGGGACAGCAACGTATAGTGTCTGCATATTCGTAGTTATTTTACACCAGAACACAAAATTTTCCCTAACTTTTTTTTGTCTAAACCTAAAGAAGTTGTAGTTTTGTTGCCTAAACCTAAAGAAGCCTTTTTGTTTGTATTCAGAATGTGTTGCTCATTCAGTTCTACATGCAAGAACATGTTGATTTTAAGTTTCACTTTCACTTTTACAACACAGTAGGCAGAGTAGGCCCACTACTATGCTGCTTATAGTAACTGATAACCCCTATTTACTGGCCTGATAACAGTCAAATGGGCTGAAAATAACTGGAAAAGACTTAGACACTCTCACTCTTTTGTATATAACGTATGATAACAGCCATACAGATGAAAATCCAGTCAGTGTGGACTGAAACATATGGTACATGTTAACGCTGCGTCATGGCATTCATTATTAGAGCATCATATTGTGTTATCATTTTTACAAAACGTTGACGTGGTTGATGAGTGATTTTACATTTCTATACTATATTGTGAATTACAGTATCTCAATATTGGAAAAACATTAGCATTCTAAATATATATACAGAATTATACTGTGCTCATGATAAAATGGAAAGATGGCGACAATATGAAAACTAAACACCACAGCTCTTTTCATTTCAAGATAATCCCATGTGTGTTGTGTCTGTCTGATGTGCTCTGATAATCTATATCCTGATCTTCAAATTGTCCAGGTCCTGAAACTGAGCTAATATTGACCCAGCTCACTACAAAGTGTCATTGTTGTCAGGTGAGGATGAGGCCTGTCTCTCTTTCATCCCAACTCACAAAACAAACACTTGGGCTGTCTGAAGTAATTGCACCTTGCTGTCTGTTAAAGCGCCGGATAGTTGCCAGGGTGGTTTATTCGCTGGTAACCAGCTGAAAACAAAAACAAAAGTTTTCAGCAGCTATTGTCATCTCAAATGGAAGTTTTATCTAACATACATAAGAATAAGTAATCTATGCTGTACAGTAGGGCTTCAACTAAGCATTATTTAGATTGTCGATTAATCTGTTGATTATTTTTTTTGATTAATCGATTAGTGATTTGGTCTATAACATGGAGAAAAATGGTGATCAGCATTTCCCAAAGCCCAAGATGACGTCCCCAAACATCTTCCTTTGTCCACAACTCAAAGATATTTAGTTTACTGTCATAGATGAGTAAAGAAACCAGAGAATATTTTTTCTTTAATTTTTTTTTAAATTATTCTATTGTAAAATAAGTGACGGCAATGTTGATTGATTTAATAGTTGGCAGCTAATCGATTAATCATCGCAGCTCTACTGTACTGTCTATAATTCTCGTCTATCTTCCATTCATGACATTCCCGAGTTTAAGGATCATAAATATCACATCCGAGCTACGACCCGATGGCTTCATTTGACAGAAGTTATTGACTAATTCAAACTTCACTTTCTGGGTATTTTGTTTTTTTGACAGTTTGAAGTTATAAAGTGAGCGACTGAGTTTGGATGCCAGGTTGAGTTAAGCGGCAGCATGTGAGTAGGCAGTTACTGTGAAACTAAAAACCTCGCACTTTCCTCTAAACTTGTGTCCCTTTGTCTCACTTCTGGCTGTCTGTCTTCTTTTTCTCCATTTCAGCATCAGAGAACTTGGTGGAGGTGGAAAATATTCATGAAAAACTGTTAGCTTGCTGTATGATTTCACATAATTTAAGTGTGCTGCAACTCATGCAATGAATGGAAATAGGGGGAAAGTGAGTTTCGTTCTCTCTCTCTTTCTATAGCCACATTCCTCTCACATCTCCACCTTCTACCTCTAATCTCTTCTTTTCTTTGTCCCCCTCCCCTCTGACCCGTCCATACTTCCTCCCCGGGGACATCCAGCTGGTGTCAGCCAGGTCCCTGGTGACCGCTGCCCATGATGCCCATCACAAAAGACTCGCGGTGTGTCTGGTGTCATGTCCTAAATAATGCAGACGCCCCATTGACACGTTCCACACTTACAAGCCTGCAGGCTGGTTTCTCTCTATGTGTGTGTGTGTGTGTGTGTGTGTGTGTGTGTGTGTGTGTGTGTGTGTTTTGTCAGTAGCAGGAGTGTGCCTGTGTTTACACCATGCTGAGATCCAGCGAAAAGGCAGAATGAGGAGGAGTGTGCCGAGCCCGCTCCTTCACTGTTGTCCCCAAACAACACGGATATTGTTGTGGTGATACCAGAGGAGATTACAGTGACAATGGCTTTTGAGGCGAGAGGATATCTTCATTTGGTGGACACACACACACACACACACACACACACACACACACACATTCAAACAACTATTGTGTGGAGCACCTGCCTCTTATCACCCTCACACACACATCCGAGTTGTTTGGACACTAAATAAAGTCTCCCGGTGCGTGTCCAAACGCCACCATCTTCTGTCCTCCCCTAGATAAGACAAATACAGCTCCTCGAGGAGGGTTGACGATACAAACATCCATGCAGGTGAGCGCTCATTTTTTAAGGGACTTTTCTGTTAGATTTATCTGGTCATGTGCTGCTGGTACATGTCTGTTATCACTGAGTCACAGAGCTGTGGCCTCTAGGTCACTTCTTCTTTCCACTGACAGCCTCCCTATGTCTTTACTTACAGCCGACAACAGTAGAAAAGCTAATTCTGTCAAGTCACACGGTGATGATTATGGAAAGGACATGCAAAACAAACGGACGCTTTAATAAGCTTAAAGCTTAAAAAACAGCTGAAACAGATTGAGGTACTTAAGTGTAAAGAACTTGCCCAAAAGTTACAATATTAGGATGCCAAATTTTTTAAAATAGAAAACCATACAGTGATTGTCCTTGAGTTCACTTTTAATTTTTGCAACCCATTTTCATTACTGCATTCACAAGTGAACATTTTGTTTCTGCTCACCACAAAAAAAAAACTTCCTCAAGTTTTATCCTGCCAACGAAGCAAACACAGCAACCACAGCAACTGCTACAGCCGCGCCAACGCAACACTGACAACTCAAGCAAAACATCTCTATACTACAGCAACTCACCTGTTAGGATGAAGAGAACAGAGCAGACATAAAGCACTGTTCTTCCAGTGGCCTCCATGGCATCTTATCCTCTGGGGAAGTGTGGGACTTCTGACCGACAGGCAAGTAAGCAGAGGGAGTGAGGGATGTAGGAGGGAGGAGAGGAGTGGAAGAGAACGAGGTGGTGGTGGAGGAGGAGGAGGCGGAGGAGGAGAGAAATGTGACTGGTTGTGGTGACAACATTTGGCAGGGAAATAAGAGGAGCTAGCTTTAACCTGCATGCAGCCAGGCTCCTCCCATGTGACACCGGGAGGAAGAAGAAGAGGTCCACCTGGCAGAGAGGCAGCACAGCATGGTCCTCACACACTCACACATAGCTGCCCTAAGGCTGAGGGTTCACTCTGTCAAAGAGAAACTGAGACATACAACTGTAAAAGGATAGCTGGGTCTTTACATTATAATACACCAGCTGTCTGCAGTCCCTCAGGCTGTGAAACAAAGATAAAGCAGGCAGGCAGGGAGCTTTTAACTGCTAACGTCACTCAGTTTGGTTAAGTTACAGAGCCGTCAGTGGACACAGCGGTCAGCTATCACAGTCCCCCCCAAAACTGTTGGAACAGAGAGATCAATTCCTTTATCTCCGCTGTACACTGGAAACATCTGGGTTTGACATCAAACGATGAATATGAGACAAGAGATCAGTATTTTATTACACAACTTAGAAGATAGGATTGTTTGTTTGAACCCATCCATTTTTCAGGTGAGCAAAATTATTGGAACAGGTGTTTTTTGTTGCCCAGGTGTGTCCTGTTACATGAATTATTCAAACAATAAATAGAGCTGAATGTCTACTCTCAGTTTCAGCTTTGGGTTTTGCCTGAATGAAGACCAGAGAGATGACTATGGGAGAAAAGCTGAGAGAAGGTGGAATATCAATCAGAGCCATTGCACAAACGTTAGCCTGTACAACCATCTGGAACATCCTGAAGAAGAAAGAAACCACTGGTGTACTGAGCAACAGACATTGAACCGGTAGACCAAGGGAAACATCAGCAGACAGAAACATTGTGAGAGCTGCGCAGAAAATCCGTAAAACAACAGTCAGGGACATCACCAACAACCTGTAGAGGGCAGGAGTGAAGGTATCACAATCCACTGGTCATAGACGACTTCAGGAACAAAAGTACAGAGGATACACCAGAAGACGTAAACCACTCATTAGCAATAAGTACAGGAAAAACAGATTGGCGTTAGCCAAAAAGTGCAGAGACGAGGCTCAAAAACTCTGGGACAAAGTGTCCTGGACTGATGAGACAAGGATGAACCTTTACCAAAGTGATGGAAAGGCTAATGTGTGGAGAAAGAAAGGATCTGCTCACGATCTCAAACACACCAGCTCATCTGTGAAACACGGTGTAGGTAATGTCATGGCTCGGGCTGCATGGCTTCTTCTGGGACGGCTTACTGATCTTCACTGATGATGTAACACACAATGCCAGCAGCAAAATGAACTCAGAAGGCTATAGAAACCTTGTGCCAATTTAAAGAGAGATGCAACCAAACTGATCAGGACTTCGTCAAACTTCATCATGCAGCAAGACAACGACCCAAAACACACAGAGGAGCTCATCAGGGGAAAGAAGAGGAAGGTTTTAGACCGACCAAGTCAACCTCCAAAGCCTATTGAGCAGCATTTTACCTGCTAAAGAGGAGACTGAAGAGAGAAACCCCCCTGAAACAAACAACAACTGAAAGAGGCTACGGTGAAAGACTGGAAAAGAATTATTCCCTTTCATCTATTTTAACACCCAAAAATTTGGTGTTCCGTTACAAACGATGCTATCTTCTTGATATAAATACCTGAGAAACAGAAGCTGAAACGCAGATCTTTTGTCATATATTCATCTTTTGATGTCAAATCCAGATGTTTTCAGTGTACTGCAAAAACACAGGAATTGGCCTCATTGTTCCAGTAGTTTTGGATGGGACTGTATTCTGTTATGTAGTCTAGAAATTAGAGGACAAAAGACAGAAAGAGAGAAACCGACAGGGAAATGTCCTGACACTGACGTGTGAACTTTCAGCTGCCCTCTAGATACAGACTCTCATTGAGACCAGAGAGACATTGACGTAATTTTTGTATTATTTTTCAGCCCTCAGGGAGAAATTGTGGAGGAAACAACGTTCCACAACAGAAAAGTAGAGGGAAATCTGTTGCTAATTCTTGTCTAGGGGTTGTTTGTGTTGCTGCAATAATCGTAGTCACATGTTTAACACTCACTGTGTCCTTTCACGGACTCGTTCAGTACAGCTTTTTTTTTCTGCATGGTCATCCTCTGAAAGGATGTGGTGAACCTTGGGACCGAACTGCACAGCGGATGAATTAGTCCATTGTAGGTCGTGTAAATGAGTGCCTAGTTTGGTCATGGCACCAATAAATACACTGATTATCACCACTACTGTCAAGTATTCCATGGGGCGTCCATTTGCAGAGACATCTGATGAAACTGAGGTTTTGTCACATCAGTGCGGCGTTTGTTAGCAAGAACACGTTTTGGCAAATTTGACGGGGAGTCATCTATTTATGTTGTTGGAAACAAATAAGAAACTAGACAATGAAAGCAGTACAAATGATCTAAATGATCTAAATGTTTTGGACAAAAATGACTGTAAAATCTGTAAAGCGGATGCTGTTTTATTAAAGAAAATAGAGTCATTGTCTTGTACCTTCACTTTATGAAGCATGCTCTCTCCTCAGAAGCTGCAAGTTTCCTCTTCACCTTTAGATGGGGTCAGTGCACCATCTATGAGACAAAGGCTGCCAGTGGATTTACTGTAGAAACTGAGCTGTACAGCAGGTTACAGTAGGTTTAAGGGTTGGTTTGTACTTGTTAATCGTGGCTAACTATTTGCATTGCATGGATCTGTCACAGTGGTTGCCAGCCTTTTTGCCTTGTGACCCTTTAAATCAAAGTAATGTCTATTCACAGTTGTGGCGTAGGGTGCATACAATGAGTTTTTCTCAGGTATAACTATCTAGCTTTTCACAATAAAAGACAGTAAAGTTTAGGTAAGTGTAGAATTTGTTAGCATAATAGATTCTTCACATTGTACTTCTCTGTCACGTACAGTATGATCATGTTGTTGAGAGCATTTTTGTTGTTGTCATGACAGGTGTTGCAATATACCAGTATTCAGAAACAATTATATTTGCCAAGTACATACATACGAGGAATTTCACTCTAAGCGTACTTGCACAAAATAGAAATAACGGCTAGGAACAACGACAATATAGATAAGGATAAGGAATAGAGAGGTTTGTTATGTACACAATTAATGAAAATATAGAAATATACAATATAGGATATATATAAATGAAAAAAACTATATACAGGCTAAGTGTTCTTCATGTGTAAACATTGCAAATAATGCAATAAATACTGAATGGATAGATTGTATATGGGCTGGATTATGTACAGAGTGTACATGTGCATGTGTATATACTGTATGTACAACATGTAGGATTAATATTGGCATTGACAGAAAATATGTACATGTTTGAAAAAAAGGTTATATTATAAAAACTGTAAGTATTATAATTATAACAGCAGCATTGGATATTTTGGAGTGTTAATAGAGGGCGTATTGACAATAACTTCGATATTAAAGATGAAATATGGATATCATGTTAATAATACAGATATGAAAAGATTGTATTGTATAGTGATTATTATTACTGACTCTTGCTCCACCTCCCCACACTTGTATTTTAAGTGGAATTATCATTTTTATTATTATTTTCGTCAAATTTTCTATAGATATTGCAATAATTTTGTTATTGTGAATTCTTTCGGCCTCCAAATGTGGTGATTTTGAGCTTTTAATAAAGTGAAAGATTAAGTTTCCCTTTGTGGGATGAGAAAATTCTACGACTTGTTAAGCTAAATATTTAAGTATTAAGTATTAAGTATATTAAGTATTTAACAACAACTCGAGTCACTCCAGTTATTAAAAGCTCTGTCTAATAATGACATTACAGCTCATCATCATGACAAATGTGTATTTTGTTTTTCAAAAGGGAACAACATATTTCCACAAGACAAGGGGATATTGAGAAAGACAGAGTGTACTGTAATGACCGGGTCAGGATGTTATGACCTGCTGTGACCTTTTGACTTGATGACCACTGTGGTGAAAGTAGGTCTACCCTCAAGCCATAAGACATATTTAAAAGGGTCAAGATGAAATCAAGTAATTAATATCTCATACCCAAATGTCCTCGACAGCAGTTTGGATGTTCAGTTATGACAGAATGACTGAAGGTTTCACTCGTCTGCTGTCCATTTACCTGTCCATGCTCCTCCTATCACATTATTATGAATGAAGCCATCTGACATATTTTA